>SNQN01005772.1:2146-42398 GCA_008642245.1 Bassia scoparia
CTTGTGCGCGAGGTAGTCCGATCTAACATCATCAACGCTTCTCGTCCCTCAATGCAATTCTTCTTCCAATTTGCATTCCGACGATGGAATATCTCTAAACCTTGGTCAGATCAAAGTCTGGAATTTGCCTCGCTGATTGGAGGACAGCCTTTGCGGGGTTTGAATTGGAGAGGAAGGATCCCACAAACGATTGCATCAAAACCTCCCAAGTCCATTTCTCGAAAAGAATTGAAAGTTTTGAACCCTCCAAGGGATAGGATACATCGTTTATAGTCGAGTATCTCTTGTACCCCTTCAGGTCGTCTTCGCTATTGTACTCCTCTTCATCAACCACCACTGGTTGTTTCCATCTCGACGACCAGGGTCTTGTTCTGATTGTCATCCTTCCGACCATGATGTACTTTCCGGCTAAAGCTCGATCATCGAGCCTTCCAGCAGGTCGTTCGCACACCTGGGGAAGCTACAGATGGATTTTTTTTCTTTTATTTTCTGCTTCTTCCGTCGAGCTTCTTATCCGAAGCTCTCAGGCATTAGCAGCAGTACCCACCTGTGGACAGCGCGGATCCTGCGGATTGTAAAGGCGGTCAACTCCAGTTGTCGCTCAACACTGGAGTCTTAGCCAGCTAGTGACGCAGTAGTCGATTTTCCTTTCTGGATTTCATGGATTTGTGAGATTTGGCTTCTCCCACAGTCGGTGCATGCCCTTCCTTCCTGCTTGACAAACGGAGTATGATGTTTTATCTTTCGCTTGGGGTCTTCCTGACCCCCTATTTCTTGGGCTCTTTCGAACCCTTTTTTGCTGAAACCTTCAACTTTGTTGTACTTGTCTTCGTCCCTTTCGTATGGTTTTTGGCTACAAAAACAAAATTATGAGAATCACATATGATCAGACTTCTACTTACTCACCTTTAATAGTCGAAGACGAGTAGGTGAGGTGTATAGTAAAACAAAGACCACTTCATTTCGACTGAGTTTCCTCCTTTGTATTATACACAGCTATCTACTCGACTTTATTTTCAAAGAGAAGAATCATGTTTGCTCGATCTCCCCTATCCGACTTTTTTTACCAGTACGAGCAAGTAGTTGTATATAATTACAAGGATACTTCGATTCGAATGAAGTCTTCCCATTGTATTATATACCCAACTACCTACTCGACTTCCTATTGAAGAGACGAATCCTCATTCGATATCCAATCCCCCTATCCGAACTTGTTTAAGTCCAGACGAGCAAGTAGTGTATATCAATACAAGGATGGGATACTTCGATTCGACTGAAGTCTTCCCCTTGTATTATACCCAACTACCTACTCGGCCCCATTATTTGGGAATCGAGTCATAAATAATTCGACTTCCTCAAATCGACTTACATCCAATAATTGTATATGATACGAGGGTTGCATGGTTCCGACAAAGGAATTCCCCCTTGTACCATATCCAACTACTTATTCGACCTCTTATTAAACAGATGATTAGAGGTACTTGACTCTCTTTTGCCTTGTCCACTTTTGATTGAAGGCGGTACTCCTTCAGTTCTGCGAAGTAAGCAGCTTCGTCCATGCCTTTTTTATGGTCCGGTAAATTCTTCCTTGCGGTATCTGAAGACAAAAATTTACATATATATCAGAAACAAAGCAAGTATCAAACAAAGTGTCACTTCCGAATACTACAAAGACTACCTCTCGTCCCATCGTTTACACCCACTAGTTGAAAGGCTTCCATAAACAATGGATCCCTATACCATTGGTGAAGCGGGAGCCATACTCGAGGGAGCATTTCAGGCTTGGGTTTCTTGTTTTTCCCAGTAACCCGCCAATGCTCTTTTGGAATTATGTCGGAACCATCTTTCTCTCCAAAATAGGACATCTGATCCTTTTCTTCGTCAGTAAGATAAGGCAAATTGTTTGCATCTACATGGCCTACATATTTTGGGGATGTGTTCACCCGATTCAGAACGCTATGAGCAATACGCTTCTCTTGCTCGTCGAATGAGTCGAAATTCATGATTTGGAAATAGAAAAATTCACTTTTCCAAGGTCTGGCCTTGTTTGGTTTGTCGTAGACTGTCATCTTTCCTGGTTCGTTACTCAACCGATACCAGCCTCACTTACAGCCTTGGGTGACCTTGCATAATTGATGAGTGTGAAGGAACACATTCACCGACGATTCCCAGTTTTTGACAGCACAGGCTGTCACATAATTCAGGATGTGAAGGAAGGAGTTGGGAGTAAGCTGACAGATCCCAATCTCATAGGTCCTTAACATCTTGCTAATAAATCCATTAAGGGGAGGTCGGACCCCATAATCCATCACCTCTAAGTACAGAGGATAGTAGCCAAAAGGACAGTCGAGCACTGATTTGCCCACTTTGGGAACCAGAAACTTCTGTCTTGGAGGGATTTGGAAGTTGTGCCGTAAGGTAATAGACATGTCTTGCAGTTTTCTATATGATTTGGTTGAAATCAACATGTTTTCAGGCGTCTCTTCACCCTTTGGGACATACCATTCGACCAATTTCGGATTTCCCTCATCGTCAAGTGACTCGTCCGATTCGTCTTCGACTTGTCCCTTTTCAGCCGACACTTTGGAAGGATTCTCTCTTTCATCCATTGATTCATCATCATCATCACTTAAAGCATCACTTGAATCAGACGAGCTACTAGAATCGTCCTCGGATCCCTTCGAAGGACCAGCAGCCTCAGGAACCCTCTCTTCGGATTCGTCAGACGAAGATATCGCCGGACCAGACGGACCAGTATCTGCCCCATCCTTATCTTCCAGCTCTTCTGAACTAGAACTGGGTCTTGCCTCCGTAGGAGGTTCCGTCTCACCCTCCCTATACGGGATCAATTCCGACTCCTTTACTGATATGGTGATGTTCTCACCAGAAGGGAGACGAGCAGTCTGTTTCGTTCTTGCCATCACTTTGATCTACAATCTGCATGAGGCAAGAACGTCGAATAAAGGCTGGGCAGTGCACAAGCACTAAATTGCGATGCTGGACTGGGTTTGCTCACAACCCCAACACCCATCTCAAAGGGCATCACGCTTTCGATGGGCGAGCGTATTTGAAATAATAATAATAATAATAATAATAATAATAATAATAATAATAATAATAATAATAATAATAATAATAATATAATATAATATATATAAACAATTCAAGAACGAATGCAAGATTAAGAGATTTACACTGGACAGCTAAAGTTTCCTTGCGGTTGACGGATCAAGATCTGACAACCCTCAGTCTCGAATGCACTGCACTGGACAAATAAAGACTTCTTGTTGTTGACGAAAATGCTTTCGGATCAAGACCTGTCGAGCTCTAATCGAATACAAGGCGATTTTCTCTCTCCTCAACCTTATATAGGAGGGTAAAAATTTATTATCTATGCTACATGTCATTTACTCTTCAAACCGTCGATGAAATGTTAAATTCCGGATTGTTTTCCCGCCTAAATGGTATTTCCAAATCAGTCAAACGAAATAGTTTGACTTAATTTGAGGGGGCAAATGATGTGGCATCCTCTTAGGATGACACGTGTCCTACCAAGGGTGACCAAGTAGCCTTAAAATGCTTTGATGACTGCCATGTGGATCCACTCACAGAGGACACGTGTCCCTAAATTTTACTTTCAATCCTCTTAATATCCATCATTAGCATAATGATGATATGGTAAAAGGGAAAACCTGGAGGTATAACCTAGTGGAAAATGGGCTACATCTAGGCTCAGTTAAAAGCCAGCCCACACACCTTGCCAGTAATTAAGTGCCACGTGGCACCCCCTGATTGGGAGATGTTCCCAACTGAAGCAGTATAAATACTGGGGACATTTACTATTCACTTCATTCATTACTCAACAGTTATTACCCAGCAGTTATTGCTCCCCTCACATCACATCACACCTCTTGTACCCACCAGAAAAGGGAGATTCCTATAAACTCTTTACTTTCCTTTTTTAGCCCCTCCATCATTGATTACTGACTTAGGCATCGGAGGGAGGATAATCGTAAGATTATCTTCTTTGTTTCAGGTTCCATCTGACGAGTCCTCCGGCAGACGGATCCTACCATCAGACGAATCCCTCCTGTGGACGAATCCCCTTTGGCGGATCTTCAGGAGGGACGAACACCGCTCATCCGCCGAGATACCTCTCGTCCGTCCAAAGTACTCCTCGACTCGACTGCAAGAGGCTCACGTGGCTAGGGAGAACCTAAATCAACCCCTCTAATCTCCAGCTCAGTATCACCAGCTACGCTTGTAGAGTCACATATAATGCCATGGTGCAAACTCACAAACCTGCAACTTATATGATGCCCTATTGGAAGACCCAACATAGATTCGGGTGTAGGAAGAGCAAAACTTAGCTTCGCAACATTATGACTGAGCTCAGTGCGTTTCACAAGCTTAAAATCCTTAAACACTTCGAGGTTTAAGCAACCTATAAAAAGGGTCATCATTCAAAATCAACACCAAAATGAAGCTGAATTCGAACATCAAAGACGGTCCTAACAGAAAACAAACAATCTCCTAGCTCCCCCATCATCAAATTAACTAGCACGCACACCATCGACGGCCTTTGCAATCGTCTCCGATAGCCTGCTCTCCAAATAGCATCACAACCCTAAATAGCATCACAAAACCAAATCAAAATGCGAAAAAATCGAAGAAAAACCCTAAAAAAATGTCGAAAACTGATATATGGTAGATATTTAAACTAAAAATTGATTTAATTAGAGTAAAAGTGAAAGATCTTACCTTAGAAGAGCATATCGAACCTTGAAGATTGCCAAGAAAACGCAAGAGAAGAGAGAGAAAACGAGTGAGAGGGTGAGAGTAGTTTCGTGGCCTCGTGGGTAAGATTAGGAGAAAGAATACACGGGTGAGATTTCGTGTAGTGTTTCGTGGGAAAGGGTATGGTAGCCCGGGTATGGTATTGTGTTTTACTTTTTATTTTTTTTTAACAAAGTCAAAAGCTGGGGTTTTCTATAAAAAAAACCTCAACTTTTGTTAGCCTCTAAGATAGGTTAAATGCTAAGGTTATTTAAAAAACCACAGCTTTTGACTCTCAAATGCTGGGGTTTTTACACAACTTTAGCATTTGCGGTGCAGCTTTTGTCTATTTTTCTACTAGTGCTCTACTCGGTCTCATTGTAGTTCCATAAATCATAATGATTGAATTCAAAGTGCCTATCAATTTGACCTTAAAAAGCGCACTAAAATAATATTATTACAAGAGTTGATTTCTATTATGCATGCATCGCCACCTATCCTAACGATTGTGACCACTTCAAATTAATCAAATTAATATGGTGCCTAAAATCTGTTCGCCCATAATTAATTTGATTTTAATGTGATTCAAGCAAATTCTGATCTTGAATAAGTAATCAAATGAATCATAGACGCAAAAATAAAGAATTATATATATAGAAATCGAAACTCAAATATATATGAATTTACTCACCTTGAATCGCTACCAAAGTAAAAGAAAACAAAGCAAGGTTAGAGTATCAAAAGCTTTGCTTCCAATTGAATCACTTATCACAACAAAAGATATCGTTATCATTGACAATTACAATTAAAAAGATTGAAAACGAATGAATTTACATGATTGAAAACCAAAAGCAAAACGAAATTCAATATATTATATTAATCAAAATTAATAACAAGAGAAGAGAGAGTTTGATTGAATAACCTCAGAATTTGTACCTAAATCCGCAAAGATACGACTCGGAAAGCTGCGATGAATTCGAGGGACTTGTAATTTTGAAAGTGGTTTGTGTTTATGGATTGAATTTGACTGAGAGAGACTTTTAAGAGCTTCGAATTGCACTAGGTATTATGATTTTCGTTGATCGAAGCTGTTTTTTTGTTGATGTTCGAATAAGTACCGAGAGCATGTATTTATAGGCATTTTGGGAAAGGATAAGTTAGCAAAGACTAATTCTATCTATCTTTTTTCTTATATCTTTGGGAATTTTTGCATATATATCTTTTGGATCTAATTTGTTATCCGAATTAATCTTTATCCACTTTTGGATAAACTTGGTGGACAAGATTAATCTTCTAGAATATTCCGGATCATTCTCGAATTATCTGGATTTATCTAAGAATTTCTGAATTTATTTATTTTCGAAAATACTTTTATAAAATTTGTAAAAATCATAGAAAATCAAAGAAAATCAAAAAAATAATCTAAAAATACTGGCAAACTCAGAAAAATGAGAAGAACAAATTGAAAAATGGAAATTCGAGAAATAACGTATAGAAAATATTCTAAAAAACAATCCTAAAAATAACGAAAAAAGCCTAAAAATAGAAAATAATTAAAATAAATAAAAATAAATATTTTCCACCAATTATTGGGCTTTCGGTTAATTCGACTTGTGTAAATGGATGTGGTTTATGGATTTTGTCGCAACTTCCGGAATCAAATCTATTTCGAAATGTCGTACTTCTCCTCATCGGCTATTCAATTTAGGGAGACATTTTTAGGTGACTGCAGAAGGAAGTGTAAAATTAAACAACTAATGCCTAACTGTCCCAACAAAACTAGTAGTTAAACCTTGATTTAGTATTGTGATTGTAATTATTGTAAAGTTAATGTTTTACTAACATTAACTTTGGACTAATTTTTGTTTATAGAGATCCGCAGTAATCTTAAAGTCCTCTTAGGGTTTTTTCTCTCTAGAGAGGTTCTCCTCGTCTCTCTCTAGGAGGGTGATTTTCGTCCCTTTCGAGGGCTTTTTTCGCCGTCTCCCTCCTCCCTTCTCAATCACTGATCGTCTTCTCCCCTTTTCCCTTTTTAGATTTTGGTTTTCCCGTTCGTCTTGTCTCCTTTGGCCCCTTTTCTAGTTCGTGTGTCAGAGGGGACTCGCCGAAAAGGGAGGGGCTACAACTCCACCTTAACGCCGGTGAGTCCCCTCCTTCCCTTTGGGTTTGCTAGATGTCGGTTGCTTACGCAAGGAGTATGTACGAGATCGACGTTTGCTTCTCCTCCCTTTCAATGGTGCTTCGCGGTGGAGTTGCGAGCGAGGGGAAACGATCACGACCCCCTAATTTAGGGCCTCGCAACGACCAGCCGCTCATCAGAGCACCGCGAGTTGGGTTTTGTCGCTGTCGTTCGTATGATTTGTTGCATATCGTCTCAAGCAAGCTTTCTTAATTTAGGTTTAAATATTTTGATTTCAATACAGATGTCCTCTAGGATTTGGTTTCTATCTAATGGCAATTCTAGGGTTATTCCCCTTGCTATTTCTTTTCTAAGGAGGAGACCTTAGCTGAGTCTATGTCCTCTGTTTGGCGACTATTAGGTGCCGGTTAGTACACATGTTGTGCTAATGGCTATGGCCTCAGACTCGTGTGGATGGTTGTGTCAAATTACTAGCGTTTCGTTGATCGATATATGCTACATCCCTGTTAGACCTTGGTGTGTCTGGTTTCATTCTATTTAACATTATTGGGAAGACTACAAATGTACACAGGTCGATGTAACTACGCAACAACAGATCGAATGCCGAAATTGTGCGAACTCATGGATCCGCATTGCTTCAGATGAAGGGAATTGTTTAAGGTGATATTTAATCAAAATTGTTGTATTAATGCAAAAAGTTCACAGGTTCTATGTATCTCTGTTAATGTTTTATCGATTTTGTCAAAGTGTAAGTGTTGTTTGGCTTTACTATGAATGAAACGTTTTTGTTTTTCTCGTAAAAAAAACATTAACTTTGGACTAGGCCTGTCGTTAAGCGACATGACCATATCTACCCAATAAGCAATTTACCCACCCTTAAATGAGTAAATAAGAAAATGATAACATTAAATAAGTATTTTTCAAATTCCTCATCTTCACCGTAAACCTAGCCGCCTGCACCCCCCAAAAACCTCAAAATCAAAAAGTTTGGGGGCTACTATGGATGAAAAACTCCATGATAAGCCCCAAATTTCCTTTTTAGGTTATTGTTTTTGCAATTTTTTTATTATTTTGGTCAATAATTGAGTCTCTCATTTGCAGAGTTATCAGTCCTCTTTTCGGGGTCATTAGTCCTCTTTAAGGGGTTTTTTTTGTGTTGTCTCTTCATGGCAGTTTCATGGTGGTGTTTCTTTTTATTGGTCAAAGTAGTAGGGACGATGACGATAGTTCAAAAAGGTATAATATATGGTACAATTTCTCCGTTCCAGACAATTATAACACATGTAGTGAAGATTTCCATCTGTAAAGATGCACAGACATTGATGTTAATGAGGAATTTGATCTTTGAATCCATTCTCCATGAGTTGCGCTCGAGTATGCTTTTATTGAGTTGTTTTGGATGTGAAACTTGTCTCTGTATATTAGATCCTATTAATTTATGTACTATATGTAGATGTCGTATGACTATTGATTAATGAAATTCATCATTCCTTGTAAAAAAAAAGTATTTCTAACACCGATTAACATGTAATTTTATCATAGATTCAAAACTCCATATCATATTTAGGCTCCGTTTGTATTGTCGGAAAACATTTTTCTGGAAAATGATTTTCCTCCCTCTTTTAGTTTTCCTTTGTTTGTTTTGAAAAGAGGTGGAAAATCATTTTCCTCAAAGGAGAAATGTCACTTTAGAAAAAGAAAATCTTTTCCCTTTGTAGAAAAGGAATGCCACAATTTCCTCCCCACTTGTTACATCTCCCTTATTCATTTCCCCCATCCTTCCTTCATTTCTATTATACTAGTTTTTTAGTGTACGCTATGCGTGCTTGAAACTTGTAAAAGAAATTTAAAAAAAAGATAAAAAAACTGTTAATTTATATTTCACGCTCTTTGAATTGTAGTTTTTTTTTTCAATCATAATTTTTTTACTATCAATGTTTTAGGTTTTAAGTAGTAGTTTATTTGATAAATTTWAAARCTTRCTTTGATTGAAAATTTTATAATAGGGAGTGAATTAATTAAGGAAGATTTAAATATGTTAGTTTATATTTACCAAGGGCGAATAAGACATTTCCTAGGGGGGACACCATTGCTCCCCCCTTGGCTTATATAATAGAGATTTTTTTATTTCATTCACGAGTTTTCCTCTAATCAAACAAATAAAGGAAAACTTTTTTCCTAGAAAATGATTTTCTATGAAAATTGTTTTTCCTAAAAAATAATTTTTCATGAAAATTGTTTTCCTTCAAAACAAACGGAGCCTTAAAAATGTGTTTAATTCGATCTTTTTAACAACTCAATCATGACCCATGCTAATAATCTAATAAGTTGAGCGTGGGAAGGGTTGCATAGATAATATATATGACTATGTGTATAAGGTATTGTGGAAAACAAGGCCTCCAGCTCATAGAACAATAATGTCAAAGGCTCAAAGCCAAATCTTTTTACGTGATATGCTGTTTTTTCTTGGTTTAGCTACATCTATCCACTSAATAATCTACTCACTACTAATAAGACTATTGAAATATTTCTATTAAGTTAAGCGGGGTTCCACTATTACTACATTTCACCTTCACATGCAATTAAAGGTGGATAGTTTATCGGATAGTTTATCCGATGGATAAACAAAGTTTTTTCCCATTTTTTCTACGTCATATTTTTCATATTAATAAATTATACATTTATCAGAATTGTGACATTTTAATATTATTATTTCGTATTATTGTTGTTTGGAAAAAGAAATGAAACAAACTACGGAGTACTCTATAGTGGAAGATGTTTTGCTTTAGAAAAACAAGCAATACTGCTTGTTTGAGCAGGATTGCTCATATAAGCTACATCTCAATTTTCACTCGAATGGTAAGCTACAGGCTTAGAATTAAATTTAATTTGTAAGCGGATCCCTTCTTTATACCATTAGAGATGCTCTTTTATCACAATTATTATGACTTGTGACTTTTTATTAGGAAGTATTAACTAGGAATGAGTAGAAACAGTGGATATCCGGAACCAGTTGGATCGGTACCGGTTGAGATCCAAAAATGAGGAACCGGTTGTGACCGGTTTCGATTTCAGTTTCAGGTATGAAAATTTTGGAATCGGTACCGGTTTTGATATCGGGTACCTGGTACCACCGGGTCTATAACACACAATTGAAATACTGATATATACGACATTGTGCTTTACAAAGCACTTTAGAAACTTGAAATGCTAATGAAATGAAATAACACAAGTAATTAGAGACCACATAGATAGGGGCCCTAGAGGTGTCAATTCAGTTCAACAGTTCAGTTATGGTTAAAATCAAACAGTTAAGTTCGTTTCAGTTTAGTTTATTTCAGTTCAAACGTACAAATTCTCAGTTTGGTTCAATTAAAAAAATAATTCAGTTCGGTTCAGTTCAATTGATGCAAAAAATAGTTCAGTTTGGTTCAGTTACAGTTTATTTCAGTTTTAACCAATCAATTCAACAGTTTAAACAGTTCGAACCACAACCCTTTTACACTTATCAACCATTTTTTCAGTTTTTAATCAGTTAATTTCAGTTTAAAACCTATTTCACATCAGTTCGGAGTAAGATTGTCTCAATTTATATGTGTCCACAAATTTGTTATTTTTTGTACCGAGATTACGAATGAAGGGAGTTCGGTTCATTTGCACGACGACTAACAAATTTTTACCGATTGATGTCTTGGATCGAACACTGTGTCGGTTAAACCATGAAATAAATTGTTCGATTAGTTGTATAAAATATTAGTTGAGCTTGTTGGTTGGATATGTCACTTATGTGTTTGAATTTAAATAACTTGTTATTATTGTCTTATTAACAAATTAGCTCTAATTATTATTATTATTCAATTTTGTATTCAGCTTTTTCTAATTAGTTTCCGTTAAAAGCAGTTTGATTTCAGTTCAGTTTATTGATCAACTTTTCAGTTTTTTAGCAGTTCAGTTCAGTTTCGGTTTTTTCTTTTCAGTTTATTACAGTTATGGTTAACATTTTTTCAGATGATTTCAGTTATCAATTGGTTACAATTCAGTTTGATTCAGTTAAATTTTCAGTTATTTCAGTTCAACCAACAGTTGATTAACCAAATTGACAGCTCTAGATGGGGCATTTGACAACTGGGAATGGAAATTCAAATAATTAATGGTGGGAATGAGAATAAATGAGTGGGAATATCGGAATAAATGAAAAATTCTCAATCCCAAGTTTGGCATAGATAGAGAATAGAATTTGAAATAGATTGGGAATAAGTCACATAATTACTCAAATACCTCAATATTCCCACCCTTCMTTTTCATTATAATCATTGGCATTTGTGTCATTTTATCCCCATAACCCCCAAATAATCACATTCTCACTCCTCCTATTTTCTCCAACTCCCACTTACCAAACAAGGGAATAACAGGCTGTTTGGTACATGGAAATAGAGGGTGGGAATGGGATTATTAATCCCAAGTCTTGTTATATATTACCATGTTTGGCAAGTAGGAATTGTCTTATTGAGTGGGGTGAGAATGAGAATATTTATGTTGTACTTCGTATTCCCCAACTTTTATTACCAGGGTGGGGCAGGTAATAGATGGGAGGAAATAGACTAATCTGATAAAAAGACTAAAATGTCCTCGTATGATTACTTACCCAAAAAGCTAAGTATGAAGTGCTAAGAATTTGTCAAAGGTTATAAAAGTAATTTTACAATTTAGTCCCTATATTAATCCCACATACCAAACATGAGATTTTAAATTCCTCAATCTTATTCCCAATAACATGCCAAACAAAGGATTGAGACTATTTATTGAATTTCCACCCTCTAATTCCTATTCCCATTTCCATTTTATATTCCCCAAATTCTCATTCCCCTTTGCCAAAAGGCCCGTAAGGGGTATTTATGATTTTATTCCCACTCCTCCTTTTTTCTCATTCCCAACCCTTATTCTCACTTCCCAAACACCCCCAGATAGTACAACTCATTCATTTTTTTTTTCTTCAGAAGTTCTTATATGCATCAAATGCATAATAAATTTATTATAGGCATCAAATATATTGTGACCATTTTAGTTTGTATAGTAACTCATTAATTATTCAATTTACATCAATATAGTGATTAATAATAAGAATCACTATATTGATCAAAAGATTACTATATTGACCAAAAGGCACTCTAATAATCTAGTACACATTAAATTAAATTTATTGTACATCCAATGCACATAATACATTGTCTTTTTTTTTTTTACTTGCCTCACTTTATCCTCAACTCACTTTCTAGATAAAACATGCATATCATTCTAATCTACTAAGGAACTAAGGTACTAATGCAGGTGATTAGCTAATCTCTCTCTAAATTATATTATCCAGACTATATTACGTAATTAATAAATAATATAATCCCCTTATTACCCAAATAAAAAAAATTATAGTTTACTCTTATGTATCATTTAGGGTTATGTTTAAACACAAAAATTTCCTTATATAGATTTTTATACATAGTCCTTAAAAATTATGTTTAATATTTTCCATTAAAAAAATGTCTTAGAGTTTGTAAGAATACTTTCCGTGTCCCTAAATATTCTACTCATTTCAGTTTAGCATGCATACCAATGCACTTTTTATTTTGATCATATCTTTAACTATACATTAGTAAAAACTATTTTTAAAAAGTAGATATTCTTACAGTACTCACCAAGACGAATCAAACAAGACTTCACATGACTATTGTTGTAGCAGGTCTTGACTTAATTGGCACGCTACAAGATTTCCTCTACTGCAAGGTTGAGAGAAGGGTGGAGGCTTCCCGTCAATGCTAGTTCGAGTGAGCTGATCTTGAGTTGGAACTTGGAGACGACTTAGCACTTCGAGTTCCTTGGCACTCCTTAGCACCTGCAAGAAGGAGAATAATCCTTTTCGGATTATCTCRCCTCCGATGCCTAAGTAAGTGAAGGAAGGAGAAAAGTAATAAACGCAATTTAATGTAGAGAGATGTTAGAGAGAGAAAGTTCTATATTTGCTTAAGTATGAATTTAATGCTCTCAAATGTATGAAAAAAAGGTGTGAAATATGAGGCCTCTCAAGGGGTATTTATAGGCTTTTGTCTTATACCTTGAGGGCTTGGATGTGTGACACTTGTCACCATCCTAAGCGTAGATTCGTCTGTTTTGCTTGCTTAAGCAGTTTGACTTACGGAGTGCGTTCGGTTTTCGGCTGAACGTATACAGGTTAAGTGCCACTTGAGTCTTGACACGTGGCATGGATCTTTGTGCCATGTTGGATTCTTGTAACTACTTTGAAGGCGACACGTGGCTTTACGTGCCACTTCAACTATATTTTGATTTATATGTTAAGAGAAATTTAAAAGATTCTTTCATATTGTGAGTAGCACCAAGATTTTAAATGTATACAAGTACAACTTTTGAAAATGATAGAATAAAAAATAGCGAAAAAAACAAAGGAATTAATGCATCATATTTTAAAAAGGGAAAAAACTTTGTTTACCCACCAGTTAAACTAATCACCTTTAAATCAGAGTCGTAGAAGGTAGCAAGTGATGGTTGTACCCACTAAACTCAATAATTAATATTTTATTATTGTATTAGTAGTGAATGAATTATCCACCGAATAGATGTAGTGTCATGCCCTTTAAAAACGTGTTATAGACCCATTTGAGTCGAACACTCGAACGATCAAGACATTATTCATTGAATATATTGACATGACTTATTGCCAATCCAAATCTGATCTGAGCGTGTATGGAGTATGGTCTTCAAGCATAATTGGTCAATGAGGTAGTTAGAAAAATTGAATGCAATAATTCAGCAATGAGATATTATGTATTATTTTAACTAATATATTAGCATTATAAACATAAAACATAAAACATGCATTATTTTCATTATTTGAAATGATACTATGCATGACTTTCCTAAAATCAATATAATATAACTATATAAGTGTGATGTTATGCCTAGCTAACACTTCTCCTCTTTTGCTAGAATAATCACACAAATTGCATTACACATTTCATCATTTAATTACCATTTTGTGATTGTGTAAAGTAGGGAAAATGCCTAATATGGAAGAAACTTCAACCACTCTTGGTGATGTTCAAATGTTGGGGAAAGAAAGAAGGAAGAAATTGGTTGATAGTTTAGTTGATGGGAATCAACATGAGGCCTTTCTACACAAGATTAAGCACCGATTTAATTTGTGAGTTATGCTTTTCTTTCTACTATTTACTTATTTATTTGTATGTTTCCATACTTTATGGTTTGTAATAAGTATAAATTATTTCTATTTGTTGATAATCAAATGTGTTTTGGTGAAGTTTTTTTTCTACTCGCTCTATATATATACATATATTCCCTTATATTGTTTTCATATTCCAAATTGTTTATTATTATTGATGGTTTCATATTCCGTTTTTTTTATTGTTGTTTTTTTACATATGAAACTTTTTAATAAAAACCAAAATTTATAGTTTTGCCTACATTTTCAATTAAAAAAACACAATTATTTTATTTTCCTAAGTTAATTTTTTCGTTTGTGAAATCTGATTATTTATTTATTCAACATATGATATTGAACCCCCCCCCCCAAATTTTCATATGAGAACATCAAAAGAAATGGAGGAATATTATACATCATGATAAAGTATCTTTATATAGTTTCTAAGTAATACCATACTTCATTTGCTCAAAAGGATATTATTTGTGAATATAAAATATTCTTTATTGTAAATAACTATTGACAGAGGAAGTATAATTTTGATAAGCAAAAATTCTAGAACTAGAACCGTAAAACGTAAAATTTTTAATTTATAAATAAATATGCATTTTTATGAATATCAAAGAATATCCTAGGACGTTAATTTCCGTAGGAAATTTCATTTCACGGGAATAAATTATTTTTTTCATCTCCTGGGAAATCGATCATCATGAGAATTCTAATTGATACAGGATTTTCAATCTCGATCTAAGCTAAGGTAGGAGTTGATAATTTTATTTCCTATATTTCATAGGAAATTCAACTTACTTTGAAAATTTCTATTTATCATGGAGAGTTTAATTCCTCCCATCAAACAACATCCAAATTTTATAATTTCTAAAAAGTTTAAAATTCAAGGGGATTGAGTGTCAACCAAAAAACACCTAAATACTTCTTCCTCTCTCTTCATCATATGTCCCCTTTCTCTCCCTATACATTCTATTCTCACGATAAAAAAAATTGAATAGGTTTCTATCCACTCGAGTTTATTGTAGTTAAAATAAACAGATGAAGTAGTGATATTATGGATCTTTGACATCTTTTCCATGTTATGAGGTCAACTTCAATAATGTTTGGTGGGCCTATTTGCTTGTCCATATTTAGGGCTCAGCTTGGATATAGTGTTATAAAAATCCAGCAAAATGCAGTACTACGATGAACCCTCTTGTTGAGATTGAGATTTCATCAATTAATATCAGTCCATTTCATTTACTTCACAAGGGACCTTTTTTTTAATGACAATTAATGACATTAAGGTAGATAGAATATCCTTTCAAAAAAAAAAAAAAAAAAAAGATAGAATATGATTTAAAAAAATTTATTGAAGAAGTATGTAGAATAATGAATTTTTATTTATTATAACTCCGTATTATATAGTCTTCTTAAAAAAATTGTGTTTACTTAAAATGTCAATATCAACATATAGTCATTTTTGAAAGGAACAGTTACAATGTTAAATAGCTATTAGCTATCTTATTCATAAATTTTAATAATTATGGAGTATAATCTATATATCTATATATTACTTGATAACTTGGTTTTTGTCTATATTTTTTATACTGACAAATTTCTATTTTTCTTTTTTTTCTTTAAATTTCCTTTCCTACCTATTTTCCTTTTTTTTTTTTGTAAAATATTCTTTATTTATTTCCTTTTTCCCATTTTCCTCTTTTTTCCTTTCTTTTTTCTTTTCATTTTCCTTTTTAGTTTTTCAAGTAAAAAAATCTATTTATTACGTTTAATAAATTGAAATTGAACGGAATCGGTGACATGTGTCATCTTTCCTATTTCTCCACTTTTTTTTATGTCACGTGAAATTGTATTTTTTCTTTTCATCTTTATTGGTTTAATTTAAAATGAATTTCGATACTTCATAACAGAGGAATTTAAAGGATCGATGTTACTTTATATCACATTTTTAATAATTTTTTTGTATTTAATAACTAGATTGGTTTTATATTTTTGACACGTTGCAAATTACTAATTTTTTCTTTTTTCTTTAAATTTCCTTTTCTACCTATTTTCTCACTTTCCTTTTTTAGTTGTAAAAGATTTCTTTATTTATTTCCTTTCTTTTTTCCTTTTTTGTTTTTTCAAATAAAAAAAATCTATTAACTACGTTTAGTAAATTGGAATTGAATAGAATTAAAAACATGTGTCATCTTTCCTCTTTTCCCATTTTTTAATGTGTCATGCGACATTGCACTTTTCCCCGTTTTCACTTTTATTAGTTTAAAATGAATTCTTATAACAGAGGAATTGATATGATTGATGTCACTTTATATCACCTTTTTTAAAAAAAATTGTACGTCATAGCCCATGTGAAATTGAAAGGTATGTTGACATGAGGCTTTTTTGTTTATTTTATTTTTAATTTGAAGGAATTGTTTAATCATTTGTATTTTTCGTTTTTGGGAATTTGAATTTTTTCTTTAAAATTGATTAATATTTTTATACAAAATATAATAAGTCGTTCAATATTTACTTCTTTCTATTTTTTTAAATATTCTGTGTAATAGTTACAGAAGACATTATTGTATTTTTTAGTTCTTTCTACTCCGTATTTGATTTCTTTTTAGAAAATACAATAATTGTTCATTCAATTGTCTCTCATTTGTTAGGGGCGAATGGATCTTACAATATCAATATGGAGAAATATCATAGAAAACATGATTTTTCATGAAAATATTTAATCATTTTGTTATTATTATCTTTATTTTTTTTATCATTATTTCTCACTATTATAAAATCAAAGTTAAATACAAAGAGAAGTCGTGTCTCGCACGGGCCAAATACTAGTTTAGCTTATATATATTTACCCTAAATTACAATATATAAATTTCTCTACCTAATAATAAAATCTTTCAAATTTTTATTTTGATAGCCTTTTGAATTTCTAGGTTCTGGCCATGTACAAAGTACTCTGTATAAAATATAGACATATTATATGGGTTTGTTTTGTTCAAATATGTGAATGATACAACCAGTTGTAATTATCTATACTCATTTTTTGTTTTTGTTTTTGTTTTTTTGGGATTACAAATGAATATATTAATTATTGCAAATAAACAATTTTTTTGCCAAAAAAAACAACAACAACATGGTTACCTAGAGTAAGTTGTCTTGAATTAATAATTTTCTAACCAACTTGGTTACCTAGAGTAACTTTTTTCACCTAAAATACTTCAAAAATGTATCATTTAATTTATTACAACATAAAAAAGGTTTTTATAACGGGTAAATGGGTAAATGGTTCATTTCGTAAATGGGTAAAAACCTTTCGTAAAAACCTTTATATAAAAATCTTTCGTAAATGGGTAAAAAAAACGGATTTTTTTAACCTTTCGATAAAATATATATAATACTATAAAATTCTAAACTAATACAGAGTACCTCCTATAAAATGTACTCCGTAGAATATTAATATAATCATTCATTTACACGGGTCCAAAATTAGTTTGTAATCTAAATCTTTTTTTTTCTGATGTACTCCCTATGTAATTTAATTTTATCCATGCAATGCTTGTAGGGCAGGAGTTGAAGTACCCAAAATAGAGATAAGATATGAAGAATTATCGGTTGAAGCTGASGTACACACTGAAAGAAGAGCTTTGCCCAACTTGCTTAACGCTGCTATCAACTATACACAGGTAAAATCCTGTGTATGTAATAACCAAATAACCAACTACTTGTATATATTATCTCCATTTTGCATTTTATATTCATTTTTTAAGGCATAACTTGTTTTGAGTTTTCGGATAACGCTTCCCATACATAGTGTATGTGGTTCCCTTCATACACAATTAACGCTTAATTGATGTATATGTCTTTCGTTGGATGATTTTTTGGCCCCTAATTTTTTTTGTCAAAGTCGTGTTGTGTGATGGTTTTTTATTGTCTAATTTATTAATACATCGTGTGTATGCAGTACACATATGTGTATTAATATCTCTCTGAATTTTGATCATGTGCAATATAATGTACACTATATAATTGATAGTACAATAGGTTTTGCTATACAATTTGTCTTATAAACTTGATCAAATTTTGCATTAAAAAAAAATTAATCAAATTTACGTAATTAGGAAAATGTTTTTTTTGACGGGTACAACTAGAAAAATGTTGGTGAAACTAATTGTAACAAACAAAATTTGTACAGAGTACCATCTAGGAAAATGATACAATAAAATACTTGTAATAATATTTGTGCAATGTATTAGAGAAAGCATTAGCATGATATTAAAGTTTCAATGTATTCTAAATCACTGAAAAATTAATATTAAAAGGATTGTTAATCTGATGGGTTAACTAATCATGGTTCGTACAATCATACTATATATGTATTCTACGGAAAAAACTTAATCTACCCACCGGGTTGACTATCCACCACTAATATAGTGTTGTTAGTGGCATTGAGAATAGAGTCCCACTTGTTTAAAATAATATTAGTTTAATGTCTTATTAGTAGTGYGTTGTCAACTCGGTGGGTAGGTGTAGCAATGTCCGTATTCTACATTAATTTCAATTTTGGTTGTGAAATTATGGCAGGCTGTCCTTGGGATGATGAAACTTGCCCCTGCAAAGGCGAAGACGCTCAAAATACTCCACGACTTAAATGGCATTGTTAGACCCTCTCGGTAACAAAATTCAAAATTTCCTAAGTATATATGTATTTGATAGTAAAAAGAAAACCTCGTTGTTCCAATTTCGCATCAAAATAAAACACGCGTTTGTTCATTTTACCTTATTTTTATTTAGTTGAACTTATCTGAAACTTTCTGAATTTAATTATTTTATGAAAGAATAAAATTTTATTTTTAAATAATTAAGCAAAAATAAGATCAACACAACAGGATAAGTTGAATCTAAAAAAATATACAAGCCCTAACTCGAATTGAATCTTCTTTCCGCATTACAACATTATTCGAAATAAAGTAAACATGAATCATGAATCATATTGCAATAGTGGTAACTACAAGGTTGAATTAGAAATTAGAAAGCATGCATATTTTCTAAAGAGTACATACATGCATGCATGCATACATACATACATCAAAGTATTAAACCCTTTAACGTCAACTTAATCACAAGTAAATCCATAGTAGAGTATATAACAACACACTTGTACACAAAATCTAATACGGAGTACTTCCTACTAAGTATTTGGCGAGCCACAACACCATTAATTAATTGTGTGGCTACTTCGATAATGCATGTGATACATGATAATAAATTTGAATCACTTGGTAAAACAATGGTGTTCTCTAGTGTATTAATGTTTAAATTTTAATTGTCAGGATGACGTTACTTCTCGGGCCTCCAAGTTCAGGAAAAACAACATTGTTGCTAGCTCTTGCAGGAAAGCTCGATAAAACCAATCTAAAGGTACTTTTACTTGCTTCTTCCATTAATATGCTATTTGGATCAGCTCAACTTTTAAGGTTAAAGATCAATAACTAGTAAAGGTTATTTAATTTGGTTAAATATATATGTATTGATGTTTTTTCGCAATGAGATGAATGTTTGAACAGGTAACAGGAAAGGTAACATATTGTGGMCATGAGCTTAATGAGTTTGTTCCTGAGAGGACTTGTGCATATGTTAGCCAAAATGATCTTCACCATGGAACCATGACAGTAAGAGAGACACTAGACTTTGCGGGCCGATGCTTAGGGGCCGGAACTAGATACAAGCTGTTCGAAGAACTTTCAAAACGTGAAGAACAGCAAGGACTCGACCCGGATCCTGAAGTTGATGTTTTCATGAAAGGATTCGCTATTAGAAGCCAAGAAACAAGCCTTGTCACTGACTATTTGATCAAGGTTTGATGGTGATGATAATTTAATTTTGAGGGAAAATTGGCCGCAACAATAATATCAAATATATATTAGGTTGGGTGTAAAAAGCATCACAAACTTAAACAAGTACAAAAGACAATGCAAATTATTATTTTATGGGTAGAAAATTGTTAAAAATATAGATGAGATCTATTAGGAAAATATAAAATAATATAGATGATATCTATTAGGAAAATATATCATGTATATGATATATTTTCCTAATAGATCTCATATATGTTCTCAACAAGAATTGATAATATAGTACAATGAGGCTCGAGTTAGAAAACATGTACTCATTTTTGTGCTATGTTTTGCACCTCTTAGTAATAGTTGGTGCAACCCCTCTACAATAGTTAAAAGTCATGTAGTTTTTGCATCCATCCCATAATTAGTGTTGTCGCGGCCAATATTGTCTCGTTTTGATGATGAACATTATACAATTAGCTTTGACAGATACTTGGCTTGGACACTTGTGCTGATACCATTGTGGGAGATGACATGAGAAGAGGTATTTCTGGAGYAGAAAAGAAACGACTTTCCATTGGTAATTACCATTTCCCCCCTAAGAATGTGGAAAAATTGCAAAATATTACCTTAAATTGAATTTTACTTGCATGAATTAAGTCAATTATTATTAAGGTGTCATTTTACAATTTTTCATAAGAATAAATTTGGAGCAAGTAAATTAATATTAGGTTAGAATTAAACTTACATGAATTAATGTTTTTGTTGTTCATGTAGGAGAAATGTTGGTTGGACCTGCGAAAGTTTTGTTGTTGGATGAGATATCAACTGGATTAGATAGCGCAACCGCATTTCAAATATGCAAGTACATAGGTGAAATGGTTCACATTATGGACATGACATCAGTCATCTCTCTTTTGCAACCTACTCCTGAAGTGTATGAACTCTTTGACGATGTCATCCTTCTCTCCGATGSCCAAATTGTCTACCAAGGCCCTTGTAACCAAGTCCTCGACTTCTTCGAGTATGTCGGGTTTAAGTGTCCGAAGAGAAAAGGAGTGGCCAATTTTCTCCAAGAAGTGACCTCAAAGAAAGACCAACGACAATACTGGRTTAAAGAGGACAAACCATACAAGTATATTTCTGTTCCTGAACTTGTTCAGGCTTTTCACTCTTTCAAAATCGYACTTAAGTTGGAATCGGATCTCACGATTCCATATCCTAAAGCGAAAACTCCCCCTCTTGCCTTGGAAAAACAAACTTATGGTATATCCAACAGGGAACTAATTAAGGCAWGCTTTTCAAGGGAATGGTTGTTAATGAAGCGAAACGCCCCCCTCCACATCTTTAAGAATGTGCAAGTTGTGATTATGYCATTGCTTACTATGAGTGCWTTCTTTAGGACCAAAATGCATCATGAAACACTAGGCGATGGCGAGAAGTACATGGGAGCTATATTTTTTAGTCTCACAAATATGGTGTTGAATGGAATGGCAGAAACTACATTGACAATTATGGGGCTTCCTATGTTTTATAAACAAAGGGATTTATTGTTTTACCCAGCATGGGCTTATGGACTACCTATTTGGATCTTTAGCATCCCATCTTCCGTCGTTGAATCCGGATTGTGGACTATTCTTACCTATTATACTATCGGTTATGCCCCAGATATCACAAGGTATGGCATATCTATCTACTTCTACAACATATATGTGATATAACATATTATTGTCTAAAGTAGATAGACTAAAAAATACTAACATGTTTAAGCATTGTTATCAGGTTCTTATGCCAATGGCTTGCCTTTATGTGCATCCACCAGATGTCTTTATCAATCTTTAGATTAGTTAGTGCTTTGGGCAGAATACTTGCTCTTGCTAACACAATTGGCATGATTGTGCTGCTATTTATATTCGTCCTTAGTGGTTTTATCATCGCAAAAGGTACGTTTGTAATTAACCAATTTTAATCATAAAGTATGGTTTAATTTGTTCTATTCACAATATATTAGAATAGAATTGAAATAACATATGATGATAGATGCAACATTGTCATAATTTCTAAATAGCAGATGAACTTGGTCCTTGGATGCAATGGGCGTACTACATTTCTCCCATGATGTACGGGCAACATGCTTTAGTTCTCAACGAATTTCTCGATAAGAGATGGAACACAGTGAGTTAACATCATTTCTTTTTATTAACATCACTTTTTTTTATTGTGGGTTGGTTGGATTGAATATTTTTAGCTAGTTTTGTTCAAGACACTAATAATGCTTTCTTCAACTACAGCCTAATGCGGATCCTAGAAACAACAAAACTATTGGCAAAGTCATCCTTGCAACGAGAGGCCTTCCTGAGCATCAATATTGGTTTTGGATAAGTATTGGAGCTTTGCTTGGATTTTCTGTCCTATTCAATCTCTTATATATTGTAGCATTGACATACTTAAATCGTAAGTCCTTTATATAACTTAATTATTACTTACATGAGATTTTGCCTTGAATTTCATATTCAATGAAAGCTCTTAATAATTACTACTTATTATGTATGTAATTTGGGGTTTCAGCATTTAGGGACACAAAAGCATTAGTGGACGACGATGATGATGAAGGCCGAAAGAAGAAGTTGTTGTCAAAGGAAACACCGAATACAACAGAATTAACAACACTAAGCCATTCAGAGTGTAATAGCAAAGGAATGCATTTGCCTTTCAAGCCTCTTTCGGTCGCATTCAACCATATTAACTATTATGTGGACACTCCAGCAGTAAGTAATAACTAGAGCATCATCTACATACGTTCCTAACATCTACTTTCTATTCGACTTCTCTACCTTGTTAGACCATGTTCTCGTCAATTGATTTTTGCTGAATTGAACTTATTTTTATACTGAACTAAACTTATTTTTGCTGAAACCTTAACAAATTTTTTAAGGATTGAACTTATTTTTACTGAACTGAACTTGTTTTTACTAAAATTTAACTAAACAAGTTGACGAGAAAGAGGCCTTAGTCTTGGTGAAGGCTAAAAATTTTAATTTGTGATTTGTGAATGAAAATCATCGATTAAATATGATTTACTATTAAAAAATTAAATAGGAAATGAAAAAACTTGGATATGAAGGATCTCGTTTGCAATTGTTAAGAGACGTTAGTGGTGCTTTTCGCCCGGGAGTACTAACGGCATTATTGGGTATAACCGGCGCTGGAAAAACCACACTATTAGATGTGTTGGCCGGAAAAAAGACAAGTGGTTACATTGAAGGTAGCATTAGTTTATCATGTCATCCAAAGAAGCAAGACACATTTGCAAGGGTATGCGGCTACTGTGAACAAATTGACATCCATTCACCACATCTTACTGTTTACGAGTCTCTTTTATACTCGGCTTGGCTTCGTCTTCCTTCAAGCGTCGACATGAGAACACGAAAGGTCGGTTATCATTTGTTTAATTAGTTCATCAGATCAATTTCTTGGATTTCATACAATAATCTGTTCCATAATGCGACTATCTTATTTTTGCACATATGTTGTGACTTGTGAATTGATATATAGATGTTTATAGAAGAGATAATGAGCTTAGTCGAGCTTGAACCATTAAGGAACGCTATCGTTGGGCTACCGAGGATTAATGGACTTTCACCTGAACAAAGGAAGAGATTAACTATTGCGGTAGAGCTTGTAGCAAATCCATCTATTATATTCATGGATGAACCAACGTCAGGGCTTGATGCAAGAGCTGCTGCCATTGTTATGCGCACCATAAGAAACGCCGTAAATAATGGTAGAACCGTTGTATGCACCATTCATCAACCCAGCATAGATATCTTTGAGGCCTTTGATGAGGTAAATCCATTATCATGTTCTTAGGTTATAACTAATCCTTGCCCTCTCATTTTATTATCTTTAATTTTTTTTCAAATTCCTTAATTCACGGTTGAGTTTCTAGATTAGCTCCATGTGATGCATGGTTTAACAAATGAAACTTGCTTAAATTAAATTTTTGCTACAATTTAATTTAAAACGACTATGGAGATTTATGGTGTACATGGTAAAAAAAATTTAAAAAACTCATAATTGAGAAGATATAGAGAAAATAGAAATTTTTATATGTAGATAATTATCTAGCTTATTGTATTTAGGAAATATAAATAGTTAAAAAGCTTTTAAAAAATCTTAGAAATGATGTCATAATTTGTTTTGGAGGAAAAATTCATTGTGAGAAATTGACACATGTACAATGATGATGTCACTAATGACCTATTTTAGTTATAGTTATAGATTATTATCTTCATCTAATTCGATCAAATTGATGAAACTTTAATGATCAAAGAAGAAGAAGAAAACACAGTCGTTATGCATTCTATGTTTGGTTGAGTATTGCAGCTTCTATTGATGAGGAGAGGAGGGCAGATCATATATGCAGGACCTCTTGGAGACCACTCTTACAAGCTTATTGAATACTTTGAAGTAAGTACAATAAAAAACTTCATGAGCAAAAAGATTAGCTAGTAATAGTACTTGAATGAATGAACTTATACAAAGTTTTTTCGTTCATTCAAGGCCATTCCAGGAATCCCGAAAATTGAACATGGTTACAATCCTGCGACATGGATGCTTGATATTACCAAGCCTCAAGCCGAGGATCAAATGGGCTTGAATTTTGCCGATATTTATTTGAATTCAGAACTTTATCGGTACGTGAAATTTTAATATAAATCATTTCATACAGATCACATTATGTCAGACTTCCTATGTTCTTGATACCTCACAACATAGAAAAGTGGACCAAAAGACGAAGGTATATGAGAGAGAACTTGTAAATTGTTCAAATTGTCCAAATGAGTAGAGGGAAGAGGGTGAATTAAGAGCATTCATGTGAATGTATGCAAGGAGAAAGTATAAATAGAACTAGATATTTATATATATCTTAACTTTTTTTCTTTATCATTGTCAAAATAGTATTGTCAATTTCTTTCTAATCATCGTCAAAATATTTTTTTGTTTTGTCATTTGATTTTTTATTGATATGCGATAGTTGACCAACACGTGATCCACATTAAACCATTTTAACAGTGTCAATTTGTTTATCTTCATTGTCAAAATATTGCAAATTGACAAAAATGCCCTACATATCTATAAATATTTGGTTGTATTTATTAGCCCTTTGTATGCAAGTGAGGATTCAAATGCGAGTTAGATAAGGGTATCATAATGATTTTTTATGTTAATTTATTTATATAAAAAAGTAATATTGTACGGAGTAAGTAATATGAAACTTTTCACAAATGACTATTTTGCGTCATTGTGAAATAAAGTGAATATGGTACCCTTTCAAAAACACATAGTGAGACTTTTTTTGGGGGGACACTTCTTTTCTTTTTAGTGACATATACACACACACATTTACTTTTGACTTTCGTGTCATGTTTCATTCTACTGTATATTTTCCCTAGAGTGCATTTGTTTTTATATAGAGTCGTTTTTAAAATCATAAATTTGACTCATAAGATATACTCTTTGAATTCAAATTGCTAGGAGGAACCAAGAGATCGTTGAACAACTTAGTACACCTTCACCACAAACAGAGGATCTCTACTTCCCAACTAAATACTCACAACCATTCGTTGTTCAATTTAAAGCTTGTTTTTGGAAGCAATATAAATCTTATTGGCGGAATTCATCATACAATGCCGTTCGATTGTACATGACAGTGATTATCGGAGTTATACTTGGCCTTGTATTTTGGGACAAAGGAACTAAATTGTAAGTACCTGTTGTGACTTTCATTATTTCATTAATTGTTTGCATATTGTAGTTAACTTAATCCATCAATATTTTGTAAAATTCGTCGACTAAGGATAAATAACTTACTATTTATAGAATGGTTCTCGTGTTTTTGGAAATTCTAAAATATTGGATATGTTTTGTTCAACTTATTATTTTTTTAAAAAAATAAGTTCATATCAGAAAAAAAATAAATTCATTTCAGAAAAAATAAGTTAAAAAGAACACACTTATTATTTTTCTCTCACACAAAACAAAACTTCAGAAAAAGAAGTCCAATTCAAAAAAAAAAAAAAGTTCAAATAAGAAAACATAAGTTTAGATAAATTCTGATAAGTAAAATAAGGTGAACCGAATAGATCCATTAACGAGATGATATATAAGGGATTGTTGATGAATATTATATAAATTTTGTGAACAGGGCAAAACTACAAGACTTGATGAACATATTTGGAATGATGTACGCTTCCATACTTTTTCTTGGAGGGGTCAGTGCTCTAAATGTACAGGCTGTTGTTATAAGTGAAAGAACGGTATTTTACCGTGAGACTGCAGAACGAATGTACTCAGCTTTACCTTTTGCATTGGCTCAGGTAATCAAATAATTCAATATTTACGCACTTCCTCCATCTTTCTATAATACTTCATTTGTGTCTTTAAAGTTACTTCATTGCATCAACTATGATTCTATACGTACCTTTTTGTTTCGAATGTTTCGAAACTTGATTCCACTATGTGTTTTGATTTCTGTGTCAAGCTACTAAATATTCCATTGTTGTGTTGAAGAATTGACGAATTATAATAAAATTACTCCGAGCAAATATTTGACTATTTGATCAGACATTTTAAATATGAGAAATTACATCCCGTACCACTCAAGGTTTTAGAGCTTCCATTTGGTATCATTATTATGTTTTTAATCCAGATTATACCACTAATTTTCTGTCCTAATGCAAAAACTAAAGTTCTTTTATAGGATTGTTAGTGCTCCGTTAATTGGCATTAGTTTAGGGTTATTTGTCAAAACGTTTGAACTTCCTTCTTCAAGCTTTGCCCATCTATGTTCTTCTATTCCCAATTGTGCACCAAAAACTAGATCTTTTTTTTTGTGCGCTCGTCATCTTCGTGATTTTTTTTTTTGACTAGTAGCTTGCTTACCTTTTTGGTTCTTGTGTTTACTTTTAGGCTCCGTTTGTTTMGAAGGAAAACATTTTTCCGGAAAATGATTTTCCTCCCTCTTTTAGTTTTCCTTTGTTTGTTTTGGAAAGAGGTGGAAAATCATTTTCCTCAAAGGAGAAAATGTCACTTTGAAAAAGGAAAATCATTTTCCTTTTGTAGAGAAGGAATGCCACAATTTCCTCCCCACTTCTTATATCTCCCTTYTTCATTCCCCCACCCTTCATTTCTATTACATTTTTCATTTCCTTCATGAGTTTTCCTCTAATCAAACAAACAAAGAAAAAAAAATTTCCTAGAAAATGATTTTCCATGAAAATTGTTTTCCCTAGAAAATAATTTTCCATGAAAATTGTTTTCCTTCAAAACAAACGGAGCTTTACTGATGTAATTTTTTGTAATCATTGTGTTTTTGTCAATATGCGTATATGTTGATTTCTTTCCTCAAATAATTCGAATAAGAGCTTCATATGTGTGGTGAGGCTCTTAAATGTGTTTTAAATTTTTAATTAGATTCCCGATAAGCTACTAACCCTAAATTAATCTCTWTTATATAAGGGAAGGGGGGAGGAAGATGGTGTCCCCCCTCTTAAAAGACCTTTATACCCTTAATGAAATTTAAAAATTATAAATTGATGTGCCTAAATTATCCCTTTAGTAATTATGTGATTAAACATGAAAACTGAATCTATAATGTGAGTTAATTAGTCAAAAACATTAAACAATGAACATTATTTCAAATTGTATTAAAACATTAATGGTTTTCTTTTGAATATCAACTTTGAAGACATAACTATTTACAAAATAATTACAATTTAGATAAATTGTATTGCTAATTAACTATAAACCGGCTTTTTATTATGATACATATCATATAATCATTTTTGATGAAATACGGTAAAATTTTCATAAATACAAGCACGCATCGCGTGCACATAAAAACTAGTGTCATTTAATGGAGCACTAACAATCCTCTAACATAAGTTTAGTTTTTGCATTAGGACACAAATTTAGTGGTATAATCTGGAATAAAAAATAATAATGCTACCAAATGAAAACCGCAAAACGTGAGTGATACGGGATGAAATTTCTCGGAAAAGGAAATAAAATACTCCGTAGTTAATACTCGATCAAATACTCACAAGTCTCTAATTAGAATAGACTTTCAACATATTATATTAGTATTTTTTGCACACGATACGTGCGTGTCAAAGAAATAAATTCTTATAAACTTTTGTATGTTTTTTTTCTTATATCAATATTTCTTTGGTTTTTAGTTTATCATTCATCGTTATTCAAATATAAAGTATGTTAAGAGAAAGAAACATAATGTTAGGAGAAAAAACTTGTGCTCAAATAATATAGAGTAGCGAATAATTAATAATCAACTTTTAAATTGATGTTAGAACTATAATTAGTGGAAAAAAATTTATACTCTACAAATGGTTGTACGGTACAACTAGAGGTGATCAAGTATAGCTCGGCCCGAATTTTTGCAGGCTTTAGACACGATTTTTCGGCCCGAAATCGGATCGGGTCGGACTCGGCCCGATTATTCCAAATTTTTGCGGGCTTTGGACGTGACTCTTTACACATTTTAGTTGATTTTTTGGGCCGGGCCTGAAAAAGCCCGCTCCATTTTTTTTGGACTTTAGACAACAAGTTTAGGCCCGAATCCAATCTCAGCTCGCGCCGATTTAAGGGCCTAAATATTCAAGCTAAGCTCGACCCGAACCCAGCCCAACCCATGATCACCTCTAGGTACAACCATAATAAATTTTCCATGTTGGTCCATCAATTATGGAGATAGAATATAAAAAATCAGAGAGATTGTACCGTAGAACCGGTGGTATCATGAATATCATCTTATTAGTTTAACTTTTAATATGAAATTTTAAGTTTTACATCTTTCTTCTAATTGTCAATCACATGAAATTATAATTTAATTCTTTTTATCAGAGTTACTTAGCTTCTGCATTATTTTATTGTTACATGTTTATTATGGCAAGGAGGGAGAAAAATCACTCTAAACTGTACTTAATTAGTATTTAGTTGAAATTTCAAAGACAATACCATTTTTAACTTGTTCAATATTTATGACAAATTGAAAATTGAGAATCAAAAATTGATTTTTTATATTTTTAAAACATTTTAATTTAAATCATTAAGGGCATGGTTGACATTTCATAGGGGGACATTATCTTCCTCCCCCTTCACTTATGTAATAGAGATAAGTCAATCTTATCCAATGTTCGAGCTCGAGGGTGCCTAATGGGGCCTCCGACCTCGCCACATTTTTAAAAATATTTTTTTATTTATGAATGTCATATAATTCCTACATTTCGAACTATTAGCTACGCGTTTTTTTTATTGTATTTTTATCCCTTTCCTCTCACACAAGCCTCTTATTTTTTTCTCTCGTTCTACCCCAAAATTTATTTAGGAGTTCGCACACATTCCAAGTGTATCCACTAAATCAAAACGGAGGAAGTAATATCATAGTATATGTATAAAATATTTAGTGTTCTCGATCTTTTGCTCATTCAACCTTATAATCTTAGTTCTCCTATTAATACCTTTATCGCGATACTAATTTACTCATCTACATGTATGCCTCATTATGCAGTTGGCTATAGAGGCAATCTACGTCGCAGTGGTGAATTTGGTGTATTGTCTTATCCTCTACTCTATGATAGGGTTTGAGTGGAAGATTGGCAAATTCTTGTATTTCTACTACTTCATCTTTATGTGCTTTGCATACTATACAGCGTTTG
This sequence comes from Bassia scoparia, assembly GCA_008642245.1. Taxonomy (NCBI): domain Eukaryota; kingdom Viridiplantae; phylum Streptophyta; class Magnoliopsida; order Caryophyllales; family Amaranthaceae; genus Bassia; species Bassia scoparia. The sequence goes on from SNQN01005772.1 coordinate 31,871, forward strand.
GGATGATGCTTGTTTCATTGACGCCTCTCCTAGAAATTTCGGCCATTTTCATGACATTCTTTGCTACGTTGTGGAACTTATTTGGTGGTTTCTTCCTTCCCAAAATGGTATGTTCCCTTCAACTTAAAATTTTACGTAATTACCAGAGGACATGTATTTTGTATCCACTAGTTTGACAATGAAAACAACATGACAGAATTGCAGAGTGTGATACCTATAAACACCTAGCTTATTACTTGCTCGTTCACAAGTTCATATAAAATCCTTCTCCCGTGACTTACGTAATATCAATAGATAGTTTGAATCACCTTTTTAATTTAGGAAAATTTGGGAATAAATACCTAGATTTAAGGTCATTTTTGAAATAAATAACTACATGCAATTTTATTTTATTTAAATGTCTACATTTTCTAATTCTTTCGAGAATCAGCACCTACTAAGGCTTCGTTGGTTTTGATCGAACTTCCTAATTTAGTTTTCCTTTGTTTGTTTTGGAAAGGGGGTGGAAAATCATTTTCCTTAAAATGGAAAATGTCACTTTGGAAAAGTAGAAACATTTTCCTTTTGTAAGGAAGAAATTTTCTCCTTACTTCTTTCTTCTCTCGTATTCATTCCTCATCCTTCATTCATTTCTATTTCATTTTTCATTTCCTTCACGAGTTTTTCTCCAATCATTTTTAAGTCAATGGTTTCCATTGAAAATTGATTTTCCTATAAAATGATTTTCCATGAAAATTGTTTTCTTTCGAAACAAACGGATCCTAAGAGAAACTTGCAATTTCCATTAGTATTCATGTTAAGTATTATAGGCCCCTCCATTTTCTTCTCGCTTCCACTAACAACTGTCCCTCCATGCGCCACCACCACCATGGAAACTGCCACTGCTAGTGCAACCACCTTGGAAACCACCACTATTGCGGCAATCACCACAGAAATTGCCAAAAAAATAAAAATTCAAAAACCCAATTTCTCATCTCATCACGACTAGTGGGCTTTTGCAAACATAGTACCACCTACTAAACAACATTTCAGTAATTTCAAGTAAGAAATCTAAAAAATAAATTGAACCACAAATTAAACACCATAAAATTGATCTTGAACACCGAAATAATCCAAATCCAAAAGAAAGAATTTCAGTAGAACAAAACGAATTTCAAACCTTAAAAAAGAAATTGAAACTCATATAAAAAGAGATCCAAGAAGACAATGCCCTAATTTCCTAGGGTTTCGCCAATTTTCCCTTAACTTGATGCTTTGCTCCTTCATCATTGGTTATGGCGGTGGAAGAAGATTGCGATGAGTAAACAAGCTTTGTCAAAGAGGATTAAATGGAATCTTGTTGATTGGGTATATAATAAACACAATGAATCAGAGATCGAAGATGACGATGTTGATTTTATTATGATGATGAGGATATGGAGACCTCGAAAACGATGAAGAAGAAAGGGAGGAAATGGAGAAGAAAGGGGATGAAGAAGCAGAATCGGGAAACAAAGGAAAGGAGTCGAGGAGAGAGGTTTGAAGGGATTAAAACATTTGAGGGGTAAAAAGGTAATAGCTCATGAACAGGTCTATTAACTTTGGGATGAAAATCCGTTAGTACGTACTGTTTTTTGAAAGAATTAGAAAATGTAAGTATTTAAGTAAAATAAAATCGAATGTACATGTTTATTTTTAAAATGATCCTAAAACTAGGTATTTATTCCTAAATTTTTCATTAATTTATAACATGAGTATATGATAGCCCGTCGTCAAGGCTATCAAAGATAATTATCCTATCTCGGTCTTACTAGCTAAGTAATAGGGCAAGAAAGTGTCGAACCCACGGGAAAGGTGTTACACATCGGGATTGTTCTCGAGCAACAAGCTAAGCCAAAACTGGGTCAATGGTGATGTCACGAACACTACTAACCTAAGGTGAATTACAATCAATTAACAGACTAGGATTCAGGTTTCACCACACCTAACACACATGTAACAACCAAACGCAAGCAATGATGCATTCTAACACGGATCAACCGACAAGGGGAGACTTTCAAAGGTCCTAACCACTCTCTCAAGCTAGCAAGGAGAACCTCACTTGCAATCCAAGACCTATTCTATGGCTTGGTTACAAGTTCGGTTTAAGCACAAAAGTCACGAAAACTAGTAACATCCCTAGAATCCGACCTCTATTCTCATGGTTCCGTCATCTAAGTAGCTAGGAGGAATTCACCTAAGAGTTCAACTCTCGTTCCTTCGTCTAAGGTCCCTAGAAAAACCACCATGGTAGCTAAGCATGGTAATTAGCAATTGCACCTCCTAAACCACACAAGTCATGGCCAAAACCAACAAAAAATCAAGCAAGCAAAGAAAATTACATGGTGAAATGAGGGTTTCACCCAAACCCTAGAATAAACTACTCACAATCCATAATTAATTCCATAAATAACAATTTAGAGTTCAGAATATGTAAATTCAAATCTAAAATCAACAACAATCAACAATTCTAATAATCAACTAACACTAACATAGCAAGTACTAGAAATTCGAACAAAGTAATTGAACAAGAAATTAGAGGAGAGCAAAAATTACAAGAAGCTTCAACCTTGCTAACAATGGTGAAATTCACTTGACAATGCTTTAAACTTGAGAATTAAAGTAGAAAATACAAGAAATTTGAGAGGAAATTGATGAATTAAGCTAACCTAAGTGAGAGAAACTACTCCTAGAATTAAGCTTGAAAATGAAAGAGTGAATGAATAATTCTTGGTGCCCAAAAAATCAGCCAAAATAGACCAGAATTCGTGGCCCAAACAGTGCGCGCGGGCTCGGGCTCGGGCTGACAGCTTGCCTGCCCGACTTCAAAGTGGCATAACTTTCTCGTCTCTTATCGGAATTGATCTTGTGACCACTCGTTTCGAAGCTCTCGAGACGTACTTTCACCTTTAATTGGAATCACCTCAATCTGATCACTAAGTAAAAAGATATCATCGTTTGAAACCACAACTAAGTGCAAAAGGCTTCCAAAAGTACTTCAAAAAGAACCTAAAATATACAAAAACACAAAAAACTACCCGTGAAGCATTATGGTGACCAAAATAAGTCAAAAACATGCAAAAAAAAACACTATTATGCTTCAAAAACACAAGAAAATAAGCACTAAAATACACTTAAAATATGTACAAATAATGACTCATCAGTATAGCATATATTTTATTACTCACCCGTCTAAATTATTTGTATTTTTTTTTTGTAATCGTTGTACGTTGATTACTTTGCAGCAAATTCCAATATGGTGGAGGTGGTTTTATTGGGCTTCTCCGGTTTCATGGACAATGTATGGTTTGTTAACTTCACAAATAGGTGACAAGTTCTCTTCAGTTGAAATACCAGAAGTGGGGAAAGTGCCACTAAATTTTTTCTTGAAAGAAATCTTGGACTATAATTATGATTTCCTGACTTTTGTAGCAATTGCACATATTGGTTGGGTACTCTTATTTTCTTTTGTATTTGCTTATGGCATTAGGTTGTTGAACTTTCAAAGGAGATAAATATATCAAAACTAGAACAATAATGAATATTTTAGCTTGTATATGAGGTTAATAACGGTAGAAGTGAGCATGTAACACATATTTGTGGAAATCAGCAAAGACACGTAAATAATTTCCACTGTAAAATGATATGGTCAAGTAAACAATGGTGTGTATTTTTTTACAAAAACTTCAATGAACTCGGTCCACAATAAATTTACTGTGGACCTAAAGAAATCACGTGACTTTTTTCTCAATTCAGCAACTTCGTTCCAAACCAAAACAGTCGACGCCGAAACATTTGCCTTCGTCGTCTATGGAGGATTGAACAATAAGATCTTATTAAGCAACAAAACCATCAATAATTTACTTCTATTAAAACTAAAACATAGAAAAATTGAAACTTTCAAAGATTAAATAACTTATTTCCAAGGATTGAATAGAGATGCTTGAAGATTGGGTGAGATTTGAAAACAGGTTTAAAATTTTGATTGTTTCATCACCGATTAACAAGAACAAAGTGATTTTTTTTGCCATAAAATTGTTAGTAATTGGGCATTATTCGTTGTTTTTTTTTTTTTTTAATTTCCTTCTTTGTGTGAGAAAATGGAGGAAGAATAGGGGATTTGTTGAATTGTTTCCCAAGCAACTTACACTCTGTACATGCGCCACATGGATCCTTAGCTTTCTCTAGAATTGTGTCATGTGTGCGCCAAGTCATTAGTCCTCAATGTTGTCAAGCGCCGCATAGGATTATGATTTAGTTGTTCAATTAAAAAATATGTTTATATTAAGGTTCAAACTCAAGAGTATATGACACAATTAATATGTTATTAATAACTCAACCAACATAACATTTCATTTAAAAAAAATATATCGTTCTATTGTTAAAGCGCACTTAATATATCAGTATTTAGTTTTTTCAATATCCTTTAATTTTTTTATGATTTTAACCACAATTTTTTAAACATTTTTTAGAAGAGCTTTTAACCATTAATCTAACGAAGTATTAGTTTAGCTTCTTCTTTTTTTTACGTAAGTATTAGTTTTGTTGTTTAATAATAATTTTAATAATTTCATGCGTCCCTTATTCTTTGAAGCACAAACAAAATAATATGTAGATGATTCTATCTGCATGTTTATATCTATAAGATTTTATCTACATGTGAATAGTGGAAAGAAAAAATTCAAATGCGCTGAAAATTATGGAACAAAAGAAATATAATATTTTCTCCTTTATTTAGTTTCAAAATTACTCAATTATTTTTACGATCGCAATTTCACTATATTGTACATCACATTTCACATGTATAAAAACAATGAAATCAATAAATCGACATAATAAAATAAAAGGAAATCGTATGACCCGGGCAACGCTGAGCCAACATACTAGTTGCTTATTAAATGATAAATACAAAGTAATGTAAAAAAAAGTATATTATTCATTCAAAAAAAAGTATATGAAGTATTATAAATATACAGTAAAATACATTATTATATTGTATTACAGTACACTATCATTCAAAAGTACATAATACATACACAAGTATATAAGATTTAAGTATATGATATAAAGCACACTAATTATATTGTATAAAATACACTATATCATTCAGAAGTACATAGTAACACACAAGTATAAAATATAAGTAGCAGACACAAAAGTACATTGTGTCATATTAAGGAACACTATCATCTAGAATTAAATAATATCACATAAAAAGTATCAGATATAAAAAATAAGTATAGGATACAAAAGTATATTATATCATATTAATTACACAATATCATTCAGAAATACATAATATCACACACAAATATAACATATAATCTCGTCAAAAAAAGTACTTCGTATAAGATATAAATATATAATACCGAATTCAGTAGTACATTATAATGTTTTAATATATATGCACAATATCATTTAGAAGTACATAATAACACACAAGTATATATATACGATATAAGTATATGATACAGAAGTACATTTAAAGTATTAAATACATAATATCACACACAGGTACAAGATATAATTATTATACAAAAGTACATTATATCGTATTAAGTACACAATATAATATAGAAATACATAATATCACACACAAGTATAAGATATAAGTATAGGATACAGAATTAAATTACAGAGTATAACGTATTAAAATACACAATATTATTCAGAAGTGCATAATATCACACACAAATATATGATATAAATATATTGTACTTATAAAGAACATTATACTTTATTAAAATATACAATATCATATTAAAGTATATAATATTTATAAAATACATTATATCAATACAAGTAATAAGAATAAGTATATGATACAGTAGTATATTATATTGTACTTAAAGTGCACACAATATCATTCAAAAACACTAATAACACACAAATATAAGATAATATATGAATAAAAGTACAATATATTGTATTAAAGTATACAATCACTATTCTAAAGTACATAATATGTATAATCTTATAAGAAGTATGTTAAATTAAAAGAGAAACAAGTTGTCAACCTTTTAAGTTTTAAACTTATCTTACGAGCAAAAAAAAAAATTAAAAAAATTGTAATTGGATTCAGCAAAACATAAAACGAAATACAGTTAAAAGTTGCCGACTTTCCTTATTTCCTTATTTTGAGCGAAAACATATGGTGGTCAATTCATTTATTAATGTATTCATCTTGTGCAATACAGTAGAATAATGTAGATCCCTTTTTCATCCCAATTGTGGCGACATTAACGAAGTACACTGAGTGAAGCTTTCGTCGGCGAACTGCATTGAGCAAGAATCAAGATGAATTCTCGGAGAGTCTGGATCTAAGTTGACGGTGATAGTGGCACTGATCAAGTGATCAGAGCTTCAGAGAGGTGTCGATTGCTAGCCACTGAGAACGTGGAATGATGCCTGATGCAGAGAGATCTCTCATGGTGAGAAAGATTTTAGGATAAGTATTTAACATAGTTACAATATCACGTGAGTTTTTTTGGTTCATAATAACGTTATTGTGAACCCGATCCACGCAAGACGGATTGATATTTTTTTATGATCGTTACCCTAAAAAAACATAAGATAATCATTGTCTTAGAAGCAAATTATTTGGAACTAGAAAACAATCGTATGATATTGTATAAGTAATGGGTCTCCCAAGAAAAAAAATTGTTTAGTTGGACACTAGTGGCACACGGTGCGTGTGCGCGCGCCGTGTTCCACGTTGTAATACTTAAAAATTACTTCCTCCGATTCTTTTTACTTGCACCATTCCATTCTGCACAGTTTTCAAGACACAACTTTGACTACTAATAACTTAAATTGTATTGTTTAGAAAATTATAAAAATTTGATATTAATAAAAGATACATTAAGACGAATCAAACAAGATCTCACTTGACTATATTATACATTATAAATTTGTCAAAAAAATTGGTCAAAGTTTACTAATTTTGACTCCCAAAAAGGAAATGGTGCAAGTAAAAAAATTGGAGGGAGTATTTCATTAGCTCATGTATTTAATTGGTGAATATTTTATTTTAAAATTTTGAGAAATATATTGGTTTGGATACAATTTCTATTGCAATTTATATTATGAAAATTGAATACATGTGTGTCATGTTCTACCTTGTTATATTTTTCGTTGGACGATTGTTATTTTTGGAAACGTAGTAAATAATAATTAACGACATGTCTAAACTATATTGGAACATCATGAAGTATAGCTAACGGTGTAATTAATGGTAACAAGAACAACATTTAAGCATGATGAAATTTAAGCTTTTATTTACTTATTATTATTATTATTATTCGAATTTTCTCAAATCCAATAAGTTTACAATACAATTTTCCTTTTGGCTAGCTCATGATTTCAACTCCCTTCCCCTAGTATGAGAATTTAAATGGTTGTTAAATTTAAATATTTTCCACAAACTTAACTTTCTTTTTGACAATTATTGCATTATAGTATCCCCACTCGGGATATTATCCTTATTCATCATCTGAATGTTCATGTCAGACTTTCTTTGTGTGTTTCTTCCCCTTAATCTCAAAGCAATCTCGTTTTACTACACTTTCCTTCTATTTTACCTATTTGAGATTACCTTGAGATCATTGTTTGATTGGTGTTCTTCCCCTTTTCTCTTCATTATTAGACATATAAGCTTATTTACCATATTTGGGGTATTTAGAAATCTCGCAATGCTACCATTTTTGTAATATCAACCTTTCTATCCCTTCCCCACTATTTATTATTCGTGCTATTAATTCCCACTTTAAATAATATGAAGCTTCTCGATCAGTTCTTTCCAGATATAAACATGTGCAATAATTAATAATACCCCAAATTAATAAAAAATATTCAACATGACATATGCTCCATCTATAAGTACTAAGGATTTCTTACGACCAATAAATGTATTATCTAATTAAATATGAAATCGTAGTTTATCTTTATTGAGTCATGCATATTAGAGAATTTTAAAGCAACATTCTAAAAATCATAGGAAGCCCAATTAACTACTTTTGCAATGACACTTCTGTAGACACCTGAAAATGTGTCTCCCCAAATGAGTAATCCGTGATGAAATATACCGCGCCTCGCGTTTGTTTCGACTCGGAAAAGATGCTTTGAACTCACGAAAGTTGGAAATACGTGAGGTCGTACTCGGAATTATTGAGCAAAGGTCACTTACAAGGCAAACATATTTTCTTTCGGTTTTCTCGATAAACCAAAGGTTTAAAGGTCGAAGTCTAAGGTCAATATTAAGACTCTTGAATTGGAACGAACCTAAGTCAGATTCTAGTTGAATGGAGTTTGAAATCGAATTGGATTGGAATGGGCCTAATGGATCAACAAACTTCATGTCTTGAACCAAAACCATAGATTAAGGGACTGGGCTTAGTGTGGGCTAAGAATTTGGACTGAACAAAGAGTCACAAGTTAACAAGCACATTGATTGAAACACAAACCAATTATTCACTTAAGGTCAGATCTAATGTAACTATAAGTCGGCTTGGTTAAGTCTGACAGTGTACCATGCCTAGAGTAGAGCGGGTCCAATTTCACCACCACATATTGGTGATATGGCCGAAGATACCCCTTATATACACGCATCGAGGTAACACGTGCATACGCGCATGGGCGGGATAGGACTTACCTTAGCCATGTGATCAATTAACACATGCAACCAAGATAAAAATCCCCTAAGGTGACCTCGAGCATAGAACATGCCCATATTGAGACCAAGGTGCCTAAGACATGACCTATTCGAAGGGTCACAAGCAAAATTCAATTGATTATGAATATGGAACTACGAGACTTTCAAGTCTGTCCACTCACAATGTGATATCCCCAGTGAAGTCGCCAAAAATGTAGGTCTTCGCCCCGCTTAGCAAAGGGGCGTTTGACCTCAGCTTCAGTGTCATGGAGTTGAGCCATGGAATCCGCATGTGAATGCGTTGGGGTGTGTCGTCGAATTGAGGGGATCGCCACGTGCTATATAGTTAATCACGGACGCCCGAAACATTGGTGCCAAATTAATGGCCCCACGTCAATCAAGTAACCAGGTCGTGGTTCGGGACATGTACGAATCGGATCTGTAACCAATTCGCCCGCATGTGCGGCCTCTACTCGGTCTCATTGTAGTTCATAAATCATAACAATTGAATTCAAAAGAGCCTATTGATTTGACTTTGAAAGGCATTGATTACTAGGATGGGGTTGCTATTATACACAACCAAGACTTCTACAATGGATAAAGCGATCACTTGATTGTTAGTCAATGTTAAATAAGTGCTTAGAAAACCGGTCGTCATGATTACTGACTTTAATGTGACAAACGATTAAATTCCGGTCTTGTTTAAGCAAAATATACAACTTGAAAAGATATATATACAAACGAGACATGGAAAACAAAGTTAGTAAGGCATAATAATATACTGTGTGTCCTCCTACCTTTTCACTGCAAACATAAATTGTTAGAATAAAAACTCAAAGGAGTCGCCTTTCGATTGAATTGCTAGTTGAGACAAAAAAAACGCGTTAGTATTGACAATAACAATATGTATAATAATGAAGCCAAAAACCATGGAAACAATGAAAATATGAATAAAATCCTACATATTTACATGAACGATTAACAAGTGAGTTTCTACATTGTTTTAATTGAATTAAAACTCATAACAATGGTTAGTCAAATTAAAAGTGACAAAAGAATTAAAAAAGAGTGAAAGAGAGGTTTTTGGTGAGTAATCTCAGATTTATCCCTATTTCGCTTGTTGATTCGAAGAAATCGATGCTTTGAATTGAAATCGAATGTGTTTGAGTGTTTTGAGAGTGTATAGATGTGTCTCGTGACTTGTGTCTGTGAAGTGTGAAGTTGTGAAGCTGTGAAATCGTGTGAAGTGTAGGTTTTAAGTCTGTGTATTGTGCTATGAAGGTTGTCCTCGAACTGAGCAAGGCGAGCAAGTATTTATAGGCACGAGGCAAAACGAGGCAGAGGGAACCTGCGTATATACGCTCAGGTGAGCGTATATACGCTCATGAGGAGCGTATATACGTCATGGGAGCGTAATACGTCATATCTGAGCGATATACGCTTCATGCTTTCCATAAATTTTGGCAATGAATTGAGCGTATATACGCTGGTGAGGAGCGTATAAACGCTCATCACTTGCGTATATACGCTCAATTGCATATTTTTCCAAAAACCTCGATATGTTTTGATTTCCTCCGATTTTATTCGTGATTTCCCTTGATTCGACGCCCTAGACACCCTTGCTCTCCAAGCAAGGATTCTAGAATGTTCTAGAAGGTTCCACGTATTTCGGAGTATTTCTAATTATTCACGTATTTTCTGCGTATTCTGCGTATTTAAACAATTGCAAAATTCATAGAAATCATAGAAAAATCAGAAAAATAATTTAAAAATATTGGCGGGATTCAGAAAAATGTGACGCACATGATGGAAAACAAAAAGCACGAGAATCGCCAGCCGTATTTGTTTGAAAAACTTTGA
>SNQN01005773.1:26486-42398 GCA_008642245.1 Bassia scoparia
GGTGTAAGTCTTTCCTTGCTTTGTAATTTGTGTTAGGGTGGGTTCTGGCTTCTGCTTCCCCTGGCCTGAAGCTTGTAATAAAAGTATAAGACTTGTCATGGAGATTAAAATAAGAGTTTGCCTTAATAAACCTTAAAAAATCTCACACAATTAATTTCCGTTTCTATGATGTTGTGCCAAATATACTCTAGAAAATTAAAAGATTAAAAGTAGACAAAAATGTAGTTAAGCTTTGCAATTTTGGCTCCTAAAATGGCAGGTAGTTGAGATTTGTATTTCACAATACCAAATCTAAAAGAGGCGCACATGAAAGAGATGATGCATTGAATATTAAAATTTTGTCATAAAGATTTGAAGATAGAAAGGAGAGAATCAAAAAAGAAAGCTAATATCTCACAAAGAAAAAGCATAGGCAAATGTGAACTCCAAGTATTAGTGGTTGGCCTTTGGATAAGCCTTGATCACCACCTTTGCATATTACATATTCTTGTGGGATGAATAATAGAATTGGCCCTTCGCTCGCGCTTTGAGCTGTTTCAATCATGCTTGGTRCAACTTTTGTCATCACTTCATCTCCTGTAATAGTGTAATACCATTAGTCTATGTTTTTCCAATGCTAACAAATTAAACTAAAACTTTTATTTCAATTTAGATTCTGTCTCATCATCTTGGAATACATAATGTTGTGCATAACTTATTTTGTCACATTTTACAACATGTATATAATGTGGTAATTCAATTCTCTTCTGAAAATATACTCTGATTCAGAGAGTTTGTAGCTGGATTAATTAATCTCACACACAGCATAAGCACACGCCCACAAGACTAATGTATGCCTAATTGCGTATAGTGAAATGCTTTCATGTGTTACCCATCTGGTGTATAAATGCCAAATCAACAAAATAATTCTTGATAACGTCCTTAGAACTACTGAGTCTAATGCTTAAAATTCTTGTCGTATAATAAGGTACAACTCCAAAGTCCAAATCATTTCACTCACTTGCCGTGGTATAATCACTTGCACATTAGCTATGYTTCAATTCTGAAATSAATATGACTAATGATGCTATGCCTAAGATTGATATTAAAATTGATGTACTGAAAAATGAATATAACTTGTTAACTAATGATTCATATACTTAAGAATGGTCGACATCTTGAAATGAATATGACTCGATGATGAAGACATGCATATCGTATATAGGAAAAGCCTTCTTGTGTTAGTTGTGTAAGATGACTGACATCAATCAACGAAATTACTGTTAGAGATAACTATCGCCAACATTGAACACGGTCTMAAGAAATCAAAAAACTTTTGAACCATCAAATACTTGGCAATTCTGATTTCTGATAAATGAACATTTTTACTCTTCTATGTCTTAGTTTATCAGGCGAAGTTAAGGAATCATAAAGATTGGTTCGTACACCCAAAAAAAAGAAAAAAGCATGCTTTGTTTCGAAACATGTTTTGAATTCCAGATAAAACAATGGAAGAGGAGGAATCCAAGCGGACTTGATACCACTTTGCAGGCTATAATGGAATCATATTTCCTAATTAGGCAAAAAAGYGCTGATACATATGCATTATGTATGCCTCAATCTACTGTTGGATGCACTTAAAAAAAGTTACGGAGTTGAGAATCCGACCACATTCACACAACGATAAGTCGATAAGGATGGAGCAATAGGCACTGTAAAACGGCGTGAGGGAATTAGCCAGCCAAATGACTGTAAAACAAAGCAATTAAGCAAACAATCATTTCGGCATGTATGTCAAGATTCTCTGAGACATTTTAGTTGTAGTCAACCTGTATTCATCTTCCGTACTAACAATGTTACGAGCATTAGCAGGGTATCATATCTTAATAGTTTTAGATTTCTCTGCTGTCAACTCAACTGCACATCATTCTTTCTCGCTTTTCTGTGGCAAAAGGAAAATGTGCTAACATTCTAGATAGGCCTCACCACTTCACCACCACACCAGATTCCAGTAAACAGCTGTAAGACAAATAATATTTCAGAATAAAATCAGGTCAGATAATAGGAAAGAAGAAGCCAAAACATTGTCTAGTTTCCTCATATTTCAAAATATCTCCAACAACTTGAACTGAAAGGCCAAATCTGGATGGAATCTATTCTTCAGTGAGCCAAATTCTCTACTGTCTGAACRACAATACTTAGCATAACCAAAAGTGACATTCTTAATGGAAATAATTACACGTTTCAATCGCCACATTCCTCGTTGATTCTCAATCCAAATTGAGCGGCAGCATAACATTATCAACCACAAATATAATCTGAAAATTTTCAAGGACAATGATTCAGAATAATCCTCAACAGTTAATCGACCTTTGTCTCAGCTCTCGCCTTAAACTGAGTGCTATAAATAGACCCTTTGGAAGGACCAAGTTCTGCAAAAGAAAACTAACCTCAAGAAACATTCCCTCAAACAGACATCAATTTTTACATATTTCCAACAAGTTTTAAGTAAAGAAAAGAACAAACCCAAGTGCTTGAATAACCAATGGAGGTTGTGAAGAATCTAGTTGATGAAAAACCACTAGTAATCTTCAGCAAAAGCTCTTGCTGTGTTTCTCACTCAATGAAGCAACTTATGAGCAGCTATGGAGCCAATGCAACAATATACGAGCTCGATGAAATGCCAAATGGGAAAGAAATAGAGAAGGGTCTTGTAAGCATGGGTAATAAGCCGAGTGTACCAACCATTTTCATCGGCCAGAAGTTTATTGGCGGGGCTAATGAAGTCTATAGCCTTCAAATCCAGCAGAAACTAGTTCCTCTGCTCATAGAAGCTGGAGCCATATGGGTTTGGAACAGAACATCAGCTTGAAGTGAAGTCAACAGGACATTTCCATACTTATCATTCCCAACCTCTTTGTTTTTATTGTATTGGGGTGAGGAACTTAACAGAACAATATAATACTATGATGGTAATAATACTACTGATGTAAACACTTGTAGTTGTAAGGAGGTTTTCTCCTCCGATCCCTTTTATAATGAAATAGAGTTGAAAAATGTTAAATAATGTAATGAGCTTCAGTTGTATGTAAGAGCATTGTTTTGTTTTCTTGTTTTTTTTTTTTTTTTTTATTCAGATAATGTATAAAGTGAAAAGCCCAAAAGTCGCAAAACACGATGCAGTCTTGAACTATGTAAATCATGTCCAACGCTAGCTATTGAATATGTAAAACTTATATAAATATACTATCTACATCACATTACCATGCTCATGCAGTAGTGCTAAGTTTAGTATTCTTGATCTAATATTGCAAATCTGCATCAGCATTCACCACATGGTATTCAATTGGTGATGTACGCGCCTGACCTTTTGGGTTATATGCTATTAATCAGCTTCACAACACCCATAGTTGTTACTTTTTATGCGTCATTAATTATTTAAATAGAAATTCAACACCATATCATTTGAAAAGTCAGTCAAATTTTATACTTATCCATTTTAAATATGTAATATTCGCTCATAAGCATTAAAGTTAACACCATAATTTATATAATGTGCAGTTGAGTTAAACAATTTATTGTTTTTGTGTCTAAATGAGTTTTTCGGATTACCAATTAAGTTAATATCTTGAACAAGTATAACTGATTTAATACATTTGCGCAGGACAGAATCAATATCTTGATTCGATAACTGCACTTCATCACCAAAAATATTACTAGTTACGAGTCCTCCGTATTAATTTTCTGGGCATATTAGAGGATTATTTGGTTAAATTCCATTTGAGTGTGACCTTTAATGGCGTAGCTCAACTTAGTCCCCCTATGGGTTGAAGTGAAGTAACCAATACAACTAAATTCTGCAGTGTTTGTTTGGTTCATTGGTTGAGATAATGTAGGAAATGCACCGCTAAGTTAAATAATGATAGATTGTTTTAGGTACACAAGAAGACTGATGAGCTTCAAAGACAAGGGTTCTGGAGATTTACACAGGAGAGTTCATTTGGAGAAATAGATTTTATACTATTTTTTACAAATTGACTCAAGTGACCTGTTATAATGTTTATCGGTAAATATTAAGGTGTATTAGAGATAACAACAGATTTATATTATCAAAACTAGAAATTGTATAACTTAGGCATATTACTCGTTAAATGATCTGTTCAGCTCGGCTATCTAATGGTCGGAAATTGCAAGACGACCTTTTGTAATAAAGTGGTATGTGAACAGTCTGAACACATTGTATCTTACCAGACGTGGTTTACTTATAAAGCTAGGGTCCACGGGGCTTGGGATTTGCAAAGCTAGAGATTCCCAGGCTTATTTTCTGAGACAACAATTGATCTATCCAACTTTGTAATTGAAAGTTTTATTTTTATAGTATACTTTCACATATTGATGAAATTTTTCTATAAAGAATAGTTTATTTAATTCTATGCTAACTTTAAATTCTCTTTTTAAAAAAAGCATGAAATTGTAACACTTATTCCCTCAAGTACAACAGAAATAAATATATAAATAAATTAAATAAATAATAATAAATAATAGGAATTATAAATAAATAAATAAATAATTATAAATAAATAAATAAATAAATAATAAATAAAATAAATAAATAATAAATATCTTAACTATATTGGTTATGAACTTTTAAAAACTCGTTAAAAATTTTGGGCCTAAAAATCTAACTATATAATTTTGGTTACGACTTTAGGATAACCTTACTTAGAAATATGTCCAACTCCAGAAATAACAAAGTGGCTTCAATTTTATTTGATTTTCATTGACTTGTATGACTTTGTTGGCAAGATATCCGGTCGTTGTTTTAGTGGGTCATATATAATTAATGACTACATTATGCAAAGAATTTTTACCACAAATGTCAAATGAGGGACACCTGAGTTGATTTATGTACTTTGTGCGCATCAGTTTAAATACATCACTACTTGAAACACCATATATTTTTTTGTTACTCCACATAAATCAAGCGTCTGACCTATCATTGAAAGCTAATTTGAAACAAACTTTCACCTCAACTTTAAATTACCTCAAAACCTACTTCACTAGCAGTGTGAAGAGCAGTAGGTGTGATAGTAAAAGTATGACTAAAGCCACTTCCTCGATTCATTATATTGAGACATAAGAGCCTTTAACACTTTCATTTGGGTTAGGACACATTTAACATAAATTTTATTACTTGTCACGAAAATAGTTCGTAATTTGTCTTAGGGTATGAGTAGAGTATCATAATACAGAGAAATATATGGGCTCGCTACTAGGCCGTGAAATACCATAGGTTTACAACGATAATATAAGCCAAACACCCCCCCCCCCTCCTCCAAGTTGGACAATGCACAATCGCAAATGCCCAACTTTTGCCAGTAGAATACAAAAAAATGTGTCCTTTGCTAAGGGCTTAGTGGAACATATCCTCCGCAACTGATATCCGTCTGCTGCGGCAATACGAGGGATTCTAATAGTCCATCCTGAATCGCTCCCGAAGTATAGTAACAACTCAATATGCTTAGTGATGTTCGATGAAGAAAGGGTTTCGCGCAATGTACAATCAGCTGACTATCACAAACAAACTCGAGGATGCCGAATCCCAAACTTAGAAGAAGAAGTCTTCACCATTTCAACTGATCAGTAACATTAGCCATGGAACGGAAATTCGTTGCCTCGGCAGAATTACTTAGACCCGTATTCCTGTTTTCTTAGTCTTCCAGAAATAGGTGACGCACCAAGGAAAACCAACCAACCAGAAATGAGAACGCGCGTCAGCGGACAACATCGCCCAATTGAGTCACACGCCAACCGTGAGATAAGAATTCACAATCAGCACTCAGAAGGAATTCCTTGACGGACATCCTTCAGTGACGCACAGTACTGAAGAGCAGCCCTTTCAAGGGTGGTCCTGTGCGGTTGCCGGCAAAATTGGGACAAGAATATGAACGGTAAGCCAAATCATGCTCGTGAAAAGTAAATAGATTCAAACGCCCACTAGCGACGATACTATCTCTGGTCAAGAAATAAAAGGGGACTCCGATTTTTGCCGAGTGATTCTGCTCAATCGGAGTAACTTGTAGGAATGCCCAGCAAACCAGACTCTGCAATAATATCAAGAGTAATTTACGTTGACAAAGAAGGAATACCTCCGGGATGGACGCGTCAACCTAACGCCAAAAAATATTTCAACACACCCAGATCTTTCATATGAAAACAGTAATCAATAGTACTTTGAACGAGGAAATTGCAAAGAGTCATTTACCAAAACAATAAATCATTCCTACACCAGGACACTAAGCTGAATTTTCCACCAGATTGCGAGTAAAGAGTGAGTAATTTCAGAGTTACATTGCATTAAAACCATACTTCAGAGAGGGCAGCCAACTGTAGAGAACCAACAATGAGGCGGCTTGCCGCAATCTGTTATTAAAGACTATCTGAAAGACGACAAACAAACAGGTTGGGAACCATGAAAACTCAGGTGGAGGTTCTATAACCTCTCATCCAGATTGCACCATGAAGAAACATTATGAATCATCCATTGATGTAATTCCCAGTTCTTCGCAGAAGCCACCGCCAAGAAAGCACGAACCGTAACATTTTAGCAACATGAGCAAATGTCTCGGTATAATCAATGCTCGACTGATGATTGCCAAAAATACTACAAGACGAGTTCCTTCAACCGCTCCAAGAGAAACCATCAGATCATTCAGCTTTCACTTGTAACGCTACGACACACATTGGGCTTTCTTCCCTGGTGGTCAACGGTTCCATTACCCATGATCTGATTAGATTTCCCAAAGCAGAATTATTTTCTTGGGTCTTCTGCACAGCCTCCTGCACCAACGTCTTGCATAGCTCATGAAATTAACGGGCTCGACACAGTGTCCACAGCTGCAATAACAAACGATGTCGCATAGAAAATTTATCACAGATTTTTCCAACCAAAAAGTTGGGCCGCTAAAGGATAAGGAAGTACTGCGGAGCCGGGATGCGATGAACATGGAGAGACAAGATGGACTGGTAGATGTAATAGTGTGTGCGACAGTAATCCTGAATGCACCCGGAGCTCGCCGGGATGTCGGCCATGAATCCAACCAAGAGAGACTCCACGCATCCCCATCCAGTCAATCCGAAACAGTATAGAGCCTCAGGCCAAGCAGAGGAAGGACAACTAAGACCAGGGTCATGGTAGCAGTGAGAACGCTCAGAAGTCCAAGAAAGAGGCGTAGGAACGCCGCAGGAGTCTCAATAACAGGAGCGGAAGACAACACAGACGGAAGTGGGACACGAGACCCTCACGCACTCTTAGACATACTCCAAATCATCTAAAAACTTTAGTATCAACAACAATTAGACGCACTCACTCTCCCCACTG
Source organism: Bassia scoparia (assembly GCA_008642245.1). Taxonomy (NCBI): domain Eukaryota; kingdom Viridiplantae; phylum Streptophyta; class Magnoliopsida; order Caryophyllales; family Amaranthaceae; genus Bassia; species Bassia scoparia. Next base: position 33,847 of record SNQN01005773.1, read on the forward strand.
TAGCAACGCTCAGTTAAGAGACTGAAAAGGAAATACATTTTCATGGAACTTGACATCCCGAGAGACAAAAATCTCCATGTTTCCCAATCACACACCTCCAACCCTTCTGCCATGAGGATACCCAAAAGACACGTTTCTACCCGCGGAGCAATTTGTCACCCTTAGCCTTTTGATTATGAGCGAACACAAACACCAAAACTGCAACTAATCAAATATTAGGCGATTTTGCCAAAAAGAATTCAAACTGGGGTCTTTATTCAAGCAAAGAAGACAGGGGTCGATTAATAAGATACACCGCACCAAGAACACATACTCACCAAAAAGAAACAGACAACTTGCTTGATACATCAAAGCACGACTCACTATTTAGTATATGTTGATGTTTACGCTCTACCCGACCATTTCTGTTGAGGAGTCCCAAACAAGAAGTTTGAAAACCAATAGCATTATCATTGAAATAAGGAATCATAGGTTAAATTCGGTACGATATGTCACTTCGCACAATTTTAACATTGACATCCATAATTGAAGTTTTACACAGCCATGTTGCAAAAAATGAATTAAAAGCAGGAAATAAAATCTGTCAGTCCTTATTATTCAACAAATAATGCATCAACACCACGAGAAAATCAATCAACCAATTGTCAAAAATAAATGCCGACAAAAGATAGATGGAAGTCTTTAAGAACCCCATTAAAATCACAATGAATCATCTTCAAAAATCGCGACTAAGCTCTAACTATTATAATCAGGAAAACTATCCGTGACTGATTTAGGCTTGTTGGAAATTCACAAGGTTTATTCAAAAATTACTACTAATCGAACCTACGCAAAGCAGGAAATAACTTGACTATTTTTGTCCGACGGAACTGACCCAAACGCCGATGCCAAAGCTAAAGAAGAACTGATTGGGTCTTGCACCGCACACACTTTAGGAGGCCCGCCAGAAAATATATGTCAAATCTATACCGTTCACCGGCTCATCAGGCTCCTTTCGAGTGTCGCCTGTGATAGCACACCAAAAATAAATGGAGTGAAGAATTTGAAACAAGAACAAACGTGAATCAATCTACGCATTTTTAGAACACTGACAATCAGATTAGCAAGGCTTACTTTCCGGCCCTCAGATGTCAAGGTGTTGCAATATAAAACATTTTCAAGAAAAGGTCCTCTGCCAGAAATACCATGATTATCCGTTACGTAGCAAGAGCGTAAGCACCATCTAGGAAGCCCACGGACCGGATGAATAGAGCGGACATCAAATAAACAAGCGGCATCACCGGTGACATGAAGTGATGCACCTGTATCAATAATCCAATGCAATAAAAAAGGCTTACCACACATGCGATCTTGCTTTTGAGTATTAATTAAACTCATCAAAGCTTTAATATTATCAGGTTACAAATTATTCAAGGCGTGCAACACCTCAGGCTACAGATTAGGAACATCACCAGAAGCTGCGATGACATCACCAGCCGACGAGCCCACGGCATGTGCCCGAGCCGTAGGCCTGCCAGCAACTAGCCGTCGCTGGTAGAACAGCAGCGGCAGAGGTATCAGACCTCCTACCGTGCGTGACAGCAGAGGAAGAAGAAGAGGCCACCACGCCCTTCTTCCCGTAGCGCTCCTGCCACCAATCGGGGTAGCCGTGGAGAGCGAAACAAGTAGTAACATCATGGYCTTAGCGCCGGTAGTGGGTACAAAGCAACTTCGATTTATCGACCCGCGAAACAGAGGACTTGCGATCAGGAGGCAGAGCAAAGACGTGAGCAGGTTCGACTTTCTCCTTAGTCTGAGCAATCGCGCAAGAATGCTCCTCCTGAACGAAAGCTTGATACGCATCATCAATGGTCGYCGGCGGCTTCTGAGATAGCAGGTTGCTCTTCGTCGCGGCATATTTATCATCATCAATCCCAACCAGAAATTGATGAAAAATCTCCTCCTCTCGATCCCTTGCGTATTTATCGGCTACATTACACGAGCAAGAACCACATTCGCAGCCGTGTGGAGGCTTATGGCAGAGCAAGTCATCGTAGASACCCATAAGCCGAGCATAGTACTCCTCGACGGACATCGTCTTGGACTGTTTACAAGCCGTGATGCCAGCCCATAATTGCTGCAAACGCGGACCATTCGCGGCATAGAATTGCCGCTCCACATATTGCCATAATCGACTAGCCTCGTCGAAATAAGGAAAGGAACCCGCAATCCGTGGCTCAATAGTACGCAAGATCCAAGAGACAAGCATCGAATTAACCGTCTCCCAATCAAGCATCTTCTTCGATTCAGACGGTTTAGAGATGGTTCCGTCAACGAAACCGAATTTGCGTCGCGATTTTAAGGATAGAGTAATTGCTCGTGACCAAGCAAGGTAGTTGTCGCCTTTCAAGACGACGTTAGTGATGATGTTTCCCGRTTGATCTCCGGCACCAAGGTAGTAGGGGGAAGTAAAATCGATACGCGTTTCCGTCTCCGTCATGGTTGTATGCAATAGGGCAGAGCAACACAATGAATAGAGCAACACAGAGACGAAGAAAAGAAAAGAAGAAAAGAAAAAGAAAAAAAAACGTGAATTTTAGATAATTAGGTTTTAGAGCAAGTTTGGCTCCGATACCATGTCACGAAAACATTATTTTAGGATTATGCATTAATTGTGTTTTTGAATTTTACATGATTGAATATTAAATTTGGCNGCTGATACATATGCATTATGTATGCCTCAATCTACTGTTGGATGCACTTAAAAAAAGTTACGGAGTTGAGAATCCGACCACATTCACACAACGATAAGTCGATAAGGATGGAGCAATAGGCACTGTAAAACGGCGTGAGGGAATTAGCCAGCCAAATGACTGTAAAACAAAGCAATTAAGCAAACAATCATTTCGGCATGTATGTCAAGATTCTCTGAGACATTTTAGTTGTAGTCAACCTGTATTCATCTTCCGTACTAACAATGTTACGAGCATTAGCAGGGTATCATATCTTAATAGTTTTAGATTTCTCTGCTGTCAACTCAACTGCACATCATTCTTTCTCGCTTTTCTGTGGCAAAAGGAAAATGTGCTAACATTCTAGATAGGCCTCACCACTTCACCACCACACCAGATTCCAGTAAACAGCTGTAAGACAAATAATATTTCAGAATAAAATCAGGTCAGATAATAGGAAAGAAGAAGCCAAAACATTGTCTAGTTTCCTCATATTTCAAAATATCTCCAACAACTTGAACTGAAAGGCCAAATCTGGATGGAATCTATTCTTCAGTGAGCCAAATTCTCTACTGTCTGAACRACAATACTTAGCATAACCAAAAGTGACATTCTTAATGGAAATAATTACACGTTTCAATCGCCACATTCCTCGTTGATTCTCAATCCAAATTGAGCGGCAGCATAACATTATCAACCACAAATATAATCTGAAAATTTTCAAGGACAATGATTCAGAATAATCCTCAACAGTTAATCGACCTTTGTCTCAGCTCTCGCCTTAAACTGAGTGCTATAAATAGACCCTTTGGAAGGACCAAGTTCTGCAAAAGAAAACTAACCTCAAGAAACATTCCCTCAAACAGACATCAATTTTTACATATTTCCAACAAGTTTTAAGTAAAGAAAAGAACAAACCCAAGTGCTTGAATAACCAATGGAGGTTGTGAAGAATCTAGTTGATGAAAAACCACTAGTAATCTTCAGCAAAAGCTCTTGCTGTGTTTCTCACTCAATGAAGCAACTTATGAGCAGCTATGGAGCCAATGCAACAATATACGAGCTCGATGAAATGCCAAATGGGAAAGAAATAGAGAAGGGTCTTGTAAGCATGGGTAATAAGCCGAGTGTACCAACCATTTTCATCGGCCAGAAGTTTATTGGCGGGGCTAATGAAGTCTATAGCCTTCAAATCCAGCAGAAACTAGTTCCTCTGCTCATAGAAGCTGGAGCCATATGGGTTTGGAACAGAACATCAGCTTGAAGTGAAGTCAACAGGACATTTCCATACTTATCATTCCCAACCTCTTTGTTTTTATTGTATTGGGGTGAGGAACTTAACAGAACAATATAATACTATGATGGTAATAATACTACTRATGTAAACACTTGTAGTTGTAAGGAGGTTTTCTCCTCCGATCCCTTTTATAATGAAATAGAGTTGAAAAATGTTAAATAATGTAATGAGCTTCAGTTGTATGTAAGAGCATTGTTTTGTTTTCTTGTTTTTTTTTTTATTTTTTTTTTTATTCAGATAATGTATAAAGTGAAAAGCCCAAAAGTCGCAAAACAACACGATGCAGTCTTGAACTATGTAAATCATGTCAACGCTAGCTATTGTAATATGTAAAACTTATATATACTACATCACATCTACATGCTCATGCAAGTAGTGACTAAGTTAGTAATTCATTGATTAAAATTGCAAATCCTGCATCAGCATTCAACACACATGGTATTTCATTGTGATGTACGCGCCTGACCTTTTGGTTATGTATTAAATCAGCCACAAACACCCATGTTTCTTTCATGGTCTTAATTATAAAAGATCACCATAGTCATTGAAAGTCAAGTCAATTTTATCACTTTTCTTAAATATTTCGACATAGCAATTAAGTTAACCAATTAAMAAGTGAGTTTTCGTTAACCAATTATGTTTGTGTCTAATGAGTTTTCGTTAACCAATTAAGTTAATATCTGAACAAGTGATAACAACTGATTTAATACATATTGCAAGGACAGAATCATATCTGATTGATAATGACTTCATCACCAAATATTACGAAGTACTCCGTATTATTTTCTGGGCACTATTAATTATTGTACCATTGAGTGTGACCTTTAATGGCGTAGCTCACTTAGTCACTTGGAAAGTTGGAATAACATACAATAAAATTTGCAAGTGTTTGTTTGGTTCATTGGTTGAGATAAAAATGCACCGTAAGTAATATGAAGATTGTTTTAGGACACAAAAGACTGATGAGTTCAAGCAAGGGTTCTATTTACACAGGAAGTTCATTTTAGAAATAAGTTTTATTYTTCAAATGACTCAAGTGACCTGTATAATGTTATACAAATAAAGTATATAGAGATAAACAGATTAAACAAAACTAGAATTGTAACTTAGGCATATTACTCGATCTATCGATCTGTTCCAGCCGGACAATGYCGGATTGCAAGACCTGACCTTTTGAATACAAGTGTATGTGAACAGTCTGAACACATTGTATCTTACAASACGATGTTTACTTCATAAAGCTAGAGATCCACGCTTGGAATTTGTAAAGCTAGAGATCCAGGCTTATTTTCTGAACACATTGATCTCACAAACTTTGTAATTGAAAGTTGTATTTTTTAGGTATACTTCACATATTATGAAATATTTTTCTATAAAATGAATAGTTTTATTCTATGCTACTTTAAATTTCTTTTAATAAAAAAGCATGAATTTAAACCATATTTCCCTCAAGACAACAGAAAAAATATATAAATAAATAAATAAATAAATAAATAAATAAATAAAAAAATAAATAAAATAAATAAATAAATAAATAAAAAATAATAAAAAATAAATAAATAAATAAATAAATAATATACTAACTATATTGTATGACTTAAAAACCTTAAAAATAGCCTAAAAAATCTAAACATAAATGGTGTTACGACTTTATAAAACCTTATACAGATATGTCCATACTCCAGAAAATAAACAAGTGGTTCAAATTTATTTTTATTTCATGACTTTGGTGGTCGTTTATTAAATTTATGACCAATTTCAAGAATTTTCCACAAATGTCAAATGTTACACCACAGCGTGTGCCTTGTGCGCATCAAGTTAAAAACACCGCTAATTAAAACACCAAATTTTTTTTTGTAAGACTCACTAAATCAAGCGTATGACCTATCATTGGAAACTATTTGACACAAACTTCACCTCTAACTTTAAATTACCTCAAAACTCCTAGCAGGTGTGAAGTATGTTGTAGTTAAAGTTGACATTAACCATTTCCTCATATATTATGAAACATAATCCAACACTTTCATTTGACATTAACATAAATTTTCTACTTGTCACGAAAATAATTCCGTAATTATTAGGTATAGTTGAGTATAATACAAAATTATAGGCCGCTCCGCTAACTAGGCCCGTGAAATACATATTTACCAACGATAATATAGGCCCTAACACCCCCCCCCCCCCCCTCAAGTTGGAGCATGCAAATCGCAAATGCCCAACTTGCAAAGTAAATACAAAAATGTCCTTTCTAAGGGCCTTAGTGAACATATCCGCCAAACTGATCCCGTCGTCGGCACAGACGAGGACTAATAGTCCCGATCGCTGGAATCGCTCGCCAAATATAACAATCACACCTCAATATGCTAGTAAGTTCATAGAAAGAAAGGGCATCTTCGCGCAATGTACAATGCAGAATCTGCTATCGACGGAGAAATCAAAACTCTGAGGATTGCGACAAATCGTCCCAAACTTAGAGAGAGACCTTGCGAACCCATGTTCAACTCTCACGAGTAACATTAGACATGGAACGAAATCTCAGGCCTGCGCACGAAGAGTCTCCGTGGGCAGACTAACACGTATCCTTTTTTCCTATAAGCGCACCAGAGTACAATGTACAGTCTACCAAGTATAACAAGCGAAGCGCAGAGCAACGAGTAGCAAGTATATTCGCCGTCTCACTGCGGACACGTCAGCAGGCATACACCAATAGCAACGGTCCACACCAACCTATGTGGCATGATAAGATCACAATCAGCACTCATAAAAATCCTTGATCCTCGGACCATCCCATTCAAGTTGACGCACAGTACGAAAGCACGCCGTTCTCAAGTTGGTCCTGTCGCGTGTCCGCATTAAAATGGGTACAAGATATGCAACGCAGGTCGGTAAGCCAAATTCATGTCTCCGTGAAAGAATAAATAGATCAAACGCCCTACTAGATCGACGCATACATCTCTTGGTATCAGAAAAAATAAAAGGGACTCCGATTTTTGCCAGAGTATGATTCTGCTCAATCCGAGAGTACTTGTAACATCCCCCAAGCAAAACCAACTCTTCCAATAATATCAAGAGTTATGACGTGACAAAGAAAAATTACCCTCCGACTGAACCGGCAACCTCAACGCCAATTGGAGAAAAATTTCAACACACCCAAAAATTTTAATGGGGTTGAAAACATTTCACTCAAATAGGACTTGAACGAGAGAATTGCAGAAGGAGTTTCATTTACCACCAGAACAATTCAAAATCATTCACATACACCAGGACACTAAGCTGAATTTCACCAGATTGCAGAGTAAAGAGTGAGTAATCAGAGTACGATTGCATAAAACCATACCTTTTCAGAGAGGCAGCCAACTTAGAGAACCAACAATGAGGCGCTTGCCGCAATCTGTATAAAGACTTCTGAAGACGACAAACCAAACCAGGTTGGGAACCATGAAAACCAGGTGGAGGTTTCATATAAACCTCCTCATCAAGATCACCATGAAGAAAAACATTATGAACATCCATTTGATGTAATTCCCAGTTCTTCGCAGAAGCCACTGCCAAGAAAGCACGAACCGTAACCATTTTAGCAACATGAGCAAATGTCTCGGTATAATCAATGCCCTCGACCTGATGATTGCCAAAAATAACAAGACGAGCCTTCAACCGCTCAAGAGAACCATCAGAATTCAGCTTCACCTTGTAAACCYACCGACACCCAAGGGCTTTCTTCCCTGGTGGTAACGGTTCCATTACCCATGTCTGATTAGATTCCAAAGCAGAAATTTCTTTTTGCAAAGCCTCCTGCCACCCAACGTCTTGCATAGCCTCATGAAAATTACGGGGCTCGACCACAGTGTCCACAGCTGCAATAAACAAACGATGTCGCATAGAAAATTTATCACAATTCACAAAGTGCGCTAAAAGGATAAGGAGTACCTGAGGAGCCGGGAGACGATGAACATGGAGAGACAGATGGACTAGGTAGAGTAATAGTGTGTGCGACATAATCCTGATGCCACCCCGGAGCTCGCCGGGATCGTCGGCCAYGATCCAACCCAAGAGAAGACTCCAGAGCATCCCCATCCAGTCAATCCGAAACAGTAGTAGAGCCATCAGGCCAAGCAGAGGAAGGCACAACTAAACCAGGGTCAATGGTAGCAGTAGAACGCTCAGAAGTCTCAGAAAGAGCAGYAGGACCCGCAGGAGTCTCAATAACAGGAGCGGAAGACAACACAGACGAAGTGGGGAYACGAGACCCCTCACCAACCTCTAAGACATACTCCAAATCATCTAAAAACTYAGTATCAACACAATTAGACACCCACTCACTCTCCACAACAGTAGCACCCTCACCGGTAAGAGACTGAAAAGGAAATACATTTTCATGGAACTTGACATCCCGAGAGACAAAAATCTCCCCTGTTTCCCAATCACACACCTTCCAACCCTTCTGCCCATGAGGATAACCCACAAAGACACCTTTCCTACTCCGCGGAGCAAATTTGTCACCCTTAGCCTTTTGATTATGAGCGAAACACAAACACCCAAAAACC
>SNQN01005774.1:0-42394 GCA_008642245.1 Bassia scoparia
CCAATTTGACTTTCTCGCGTCTTAACGTGTCCAATATAGGTCTAAGAAGCATAAGTGAGTAAAATGAGACATGTTTAAGCTTTAAAAACTAGTAATGGTTTGATTTTAGAAGTTAGGGTCGAAAACCCTTAAAAACGACCAAAAATGGCCCTATGACGGCCAATTTGACTTTCTCGCGTCTTAACGTGTCCAATATAGGTCTAAGAAGCATAAGTGAATAAAATGAGACATGTTTAAGCTTTAAAAACTAGTAATGGTTTGATTTGTTAGAAGTTAGGCTAGAAAACCCCTAAAAACGACCAAAAATGGCCCTATTACGACCAATTTGACTTTCTCGCGTCTTAACGTGTCCAATATAGGTCTAAGAAGCATAAGTGAGTAAAATGAGACATGTTTAAGCTTTAAAAACTAGTAATGGTTTGATTTGTTAGAAGTTAGGCTAGAAAACCCCTAAAAACGACCAAAAATGGCCCTATTACGGCCAATTTGACTTTCTCGCGTCTTAACGTGTCCAATATAGGTCTAAAAAGCATAAGTGATTAAAATGAGACATGTTTAAGCTTTAAAAACTAGTAATGGTTTGATTTGTTAGAAGTTAGGCTAGAAAACCCCTAAAAACGACCAAAAATGGCCCTATTACGGCCAATTTGACTTTCTCGTGTCTTAACGTGTCCAATATAGGTCTAAGAAGCATAAGTGAGTAAAATGAGACATGTTTAAGCTTTAAAAGCTAGTAATGGTTTGATTTGTTAGAAGTTAGGCTAGAAAACCCCTAAAAACGACCAAAAATGGGCCAATTACGGCCAATTTGACTTTCTCGCGTCTTAACGTGTCCAATATAGGTCTAAGAAGCATAAGTGAGTAAAATGAGACATGTTTAAGCTTTAAAAACTAGTAATGGTTTGATTTGTTAGAAGTTAGGCTAGAAAACCCCTAAAAACGACCAATAATGGCCTTATTACGACCAAAATGACTTTCTCGCGTCTTAACGTGGCCAATATAGGTCTAAGAAGCATAAGTGAGTAAAATGAGACATGTTTAAGCTTTAAAAACTAGTAATGGTTTGATTTGTTAGAAGTTAGGCTCGAAAACCCCTAAAAACGACCAAAAATGGCCCTATTACGGCCAATTTGACTTTCTCGCGTCTTAACGTGTCCAATATAGGTCTAAGAAGCATAAGTGAGTAAAATGAGACATGTTTAAGCTTTAAAAACTAGTAATGGTTTGATTTGTTAGAAGTTAGGCTCGAAAAACCCTAAAAACGACCAAAAATGGCCCAATTACGGCCAATTTGACTTTCTCGCGTCTTAACGTGTCCAATATAGGTCTAAGAAGCATAAGTGAGTAAAATGAGACATGTTAAAGCTTTAAAAACTAGTAATGGTTTGATTTGTTAGAAGTTAGGCTAGAAAACCCCTAAAAACGACCATAAATGGCCCAATTACGGCCAATTTGACTTTCTCGCGTCTTAACGTGTCCAATATAGGTCTAAAGAGATTTAGTGAGTAAAATGAGACATGTTTAAGCTTTAAAAACTAGTAATGGTTTGATTTGTTAGAAGTTAGGCTAGAAAACCCCTAAAAACGACCAATAATGGCCCAATTACGACCAATTTGACTTTCTCGCGTCTTAACGTGTCCAATATAGGTCTAAGAAGCATAAGTGAGTAAAATGAGACATGTTTAAGCTTTAAAAACTAGTAATGGTTTGATTTGTTAGAAGTTAGGCTAGAAAACCCCTAAAAACGACCAAAAATGGCCCTATTACGGCCAATTTGACTTTCTCGCGTCTTAACGTGTCCAATATAGGTCTAAGAAGCATAAGTGAGTAAAATGAGACATGTTTAAGCTTTAAAAACTAGTAATGGTTTGATTTGTTAGAAGTTAGGCTAGAAAACCCCTAAAAACGACCAAAAATGGGCCAATTACGGCCAATTTGACTTTCTCGCGTCTTAACGTGGCCAATATAGGTCTAAGAAGCATAAGTGAGTAAAATGAGACATGTTTAAGCTTTAAAAACTAGTAATGGTTTGATTTGTTAGAAGTTAGGCTAGAAAACCCCTAAAAACGACCAAAAATGGCCCTATTACGACCAATTTTACTTTCTCGCGTCTTAACGTGTCCAATATGGGTCTAAGAAGCATAAGTGAGTAAAATGAGACATGTTTAAGCTTTAAAAACTAGTAATGGTTTGATTTGTTAGAAGTTAGGCTAGAAAACCCCTAAAAACGACCAAAAATGGCCCAATTACGGCCAATTTGACTTTCTCGCGTCTTAACGTGTCCAATATAGGTCTAAGAAGCATAAGTGAGTAAAATGAGACATGTTTAAGCTTTAAAAACTAGTAATGGTTTGATTTGTTAGAAGTTAGGCTAGAAAACCCCTAAAAACGACCAAAAATGGCCCTATTACGGCCAATTTGACTTTCTCGCGTCTTAACGTGTCCAATATAGGTCTAAGAAGCATAAGTGAGTAAAATGAGACATGTTTAAGCTTTAAAAACTAGTAATGGTTTGATTTGTTAGAAGTTAGGCTAGAAAACCCCTAAAAACGACCAAAAATGGGCCAATTACGGCCAATTTGACTTTCTCGCGTCTTAACGTGTCCAATATAGGTCTAAAAAGCATAAGTGATTAAAATGAGACATGTTTAAGCTTTAAAAACTAGTAATGGTTTGATTTGTTAGAAGTTAGGCTAGAAAACCCCTAAAAACGACCAAAAATGGCCCTATTACGGCCAATTTGACTTTCTCGTGTCTTAACGTGTCCAATATAGGTCTAAAAAGCATAAGTGAGTAAAATGAGACATGTTTAAGCTTTAAAAACTAGTAATGGTTTGATTTGTTAGAAGTTAGGCTAGAAAACCCCTAAAAACGACCAAAAATGGGCCATTACGGCCAATTTGACTTTCTCGCGTCTTAACGTGTCCAATATAGGTCTAAGAAGCATAAGTGAGTAAAATGAGACATGTTTAAGCTTTAAAAACTAGTAATGGTTTGATTTGTTAGAAGTTAGGCTAGAAAACCCCTAAAAACGACCAAAAATGGCCCTATTACGACCAATTTGACTTTCTCGCGTCTTAACGTGGTCCAATATAGGTCTAAGAAGCATAAGTGAGTAAAATGAGACATGTTTAAGCTTTAAAAACTAGTAATGGTTTGATTTGTTAGAAGTTAGGCTAGAAAACCCCTAAAAACGACCAAAAATGGCCCTATTACGGCCAATTTGACTTTCTCGCGTCTTAACGTGTCCAATATAGGTCTAAGAAGCATAAGTGAGTAAAATGAGACATGTTTAAGCTTTAAAAACTAGTAATGGTTTGATTTGTTAGAAGTTAGGCTCGAAAACCCCTAAAAACGACCAAAAATGACCCTATTACGGCCAATTTGACTTTCTCGCGTCTTATCGTGTCCAATATAGGTCTAAGAAGCATAAGTGAGTAAAATGAGACATGTTTAAGCTTTAAAAACTAGTAATGGTTTGATTTGTTAGAAGTTAGGCTCGAAAACCCCTAAAAACGACCAAAAATGGCCCAATTACGGCCAATTTGACTTTCTCGCGTCTTAACGTGTCCAATATAGGTCTAAGAAGCTTAAGTGAGTAAAATGAGACATGTTTAAGCTTTAAAAACTAGTAATGGTTTGATTTGTTAGAAGTTAGGCTAGAAAACCCCTAAAAACGACCAAAAATGGCCCAATTACGCCAATTTGACTTTCTCGCGTCTTAACGTGTCCAATATAGGTCTAAGAAGCATAAGTGAGTAAAATGAGACATGTTTAAGCTTTAAAAACTAGTAATGGTTTGATTTGTTAGAAGTTAGGGCGAAAACCCCTAAAAACGACCAAAAATGGCCCTATTACGGCCAATTTGACTTTCTCGCGTCTTAACGTGTCCAATATAGGTCTAAGAAGCTTAAGTGAGTAAAATGAGACATGTTTAAGCTTTAAAAACTAGTAATGGTTTGATTTGTTAGAAGTTAGGCTAGAAAACCCCTAAAAACGACCAAAAATGGGCCAATTACGGCCAATTTGACTTTCTCGCGTCTTAACGTGTCCAATATAGGTCTAAGAAGCATAAGTGAGTAAAATGAGACATGTTTAAGCTTTAAAAACTAGTAATGGTTTGATTTGTTAGAAGTTAGGCTCGAAAACCCCTAAAAACGACCAAAAATGGCCCTATTACGGCCAATTTTACTTTCTCGCGTCTTAACGTGTCCAATATAGGTCTAAGAAGCATAAGTGAGTAAAATGAGACATGTTTAAGCTTTAAAAACTAGTAATGGTTTGATTTGTTAGAAGTTAGGCTAGAAAACCCCTAAAAACGACCAAAAATGGCCCAATTACGGCCAATTTGACTTTCTCGCGTCTTAACGTGTCCAATATAGGTCTAAGAAGCATAAGTGAGTAAAATGAGACATGTTTAAGCTTTAAAAACTAGTAATGGTTTGATTTGTTAGAAGTTAGGCTAGAAAACCCCTAAAAACGACCAAAAATGGCCTTATTACGACCAATTTGACTTTCTCGCGTCTTAACGTGTCCAATATAGGTCTAAGAAGCATAAGTGAGTAAAATGAGACATGTTTAAGCTTTAAAAACTAGTAATGGTTTGATTTGTTAGAAGTTAGGCTAGAAAACCCCTAAAAACGACCAAAAATGGCCCTATTACGGCCAATTTGACTTTCTCGCGTCTTAACGTGTCCAATATAGGTCTAAGAAGCATAAGTGAGTAAAATGAGACATGTTTAAGCTTTAAAAACTAGTAATGGTTTGATTTGTTAGAAGTTAGGCTAGAAAACCCCTAAAAACGACCAAAAATGGCCCTATTACGGCCAATTTGACTTTCTCGCGTCTTAACGTGTCCAATATAGGTCTAAGAAGCATAAGTGAGTAAAATGAGACATGTTTAAGCTTTAAAAACTAGTAATGGTTTGATTTGTTAGAAGTTAGGCTAGAAAACCCCTAAAAACGACCAAAAATGGCCCAATTACGGCCAATTTGACTTTCTCGCGTCTTAACGTGTCCAATATAGGTCTAAGAAGCATAAGTGAGTAAAATGAGACATGTTTAAGCTTTAAAAACTAGTAATGGTTTGATTTGTTAGAAGTTAGGCTAGAAAACCCCTAAAAACGACCAAAAATGGCCCTATTACGGCCAATTTGACTTTCTCGCGTCTTAACGTGTCCAATATAGGTCTAAGAAGCATAAGTGAGTAAAATGAGACATGTTTAAGCTTTAAAAACTAGTAATGGTTTGATTTGTTAGAAGTTAGGCTAGAAAACCCCTAAAAACGACCAAAAATGGCCCTATTACGGCCAATTTGACTTTCTCGCGTCTTAACGTGTCCAATATAGGTCTAAAAAGCATAAGTGATTAAAATGAGACATGTTTAAGCTTTAAAAACTAGTAATGGTTTGATTTGTTAGAAGTTAGGCTAGAAAACCCCTAAAAACGACCAAAAATGGCCCTATTACGGCCAATTTGACTTTCTCGTGTCTTAACGTGTCCAATATAGGTCTAAGAAGCATAAGTGAGTAAAATGAGACATGTTTAAGCTTTAAAAACTAGTAATGGTTTGATTTGTTAGAAGTTAGGCTCGAAAACCCCTAAAAACGACCAAAAATGGCCCAATTACGGCCAATTTGACTTTCTCGCGTCTTAACGTGTCCAATATAGGTCTAAGAAGCATAAGTGAGTAAAATGAGACATGTTTAAGCTTTAAAAACTAGTAATGGTTTGATTTGTTAGAAGTTAGGCTAGAAAACCCCTAAAAACGACCAATAATGGCCTTATTACGACCAAAATGACTTTCTCGCGTCTTAACGTGGCCAATATTGGTCTAAGAAGCATAAGTGAGTAAAATGAGACATGTTTAAGCTTTAAAAACTAGTAATGGTTTGATTTGTTAGAAGTTAGGCTAGAAAACCCCTAAAAACGACCAAAAATGGCCCTATTACGGCCAATTTGACTTTCTCGCGTCTTAACGTGTCCAATATAGGTCTAAGAAGCATAAGTGAGTAAAATGAGACATGTTTAAGCTTTAAAAACTAGTAATGGTTTGATTTGTTAGAAGTTAGGCTAGAAAACCCCTAAAAACGACCAAAAATGGCCCAATTACGGCCAATTTGACTTTCTCGCGTCTTAACGTGTCCAATATAGGTCTAAGAAGCATAAGTGAGTAAAATGAGACATGTTTAAGCTTTAAAAACTAGTAATGGTTTGATTTGTTAGAAGTTAGGCTCGAAAACCCCTAAAAACGACCAAAAATGGCCCAATTACGGCCAATTTGACTTTCTCGCGTCTTAACGTGTCCAATATAGGTCTAATAAGCATAAGTGAGTAAAATGAGACATGTTTAAGCTTTAAAAACTAGTAATGGTTTGATTTGTTAGAAGTTAGGCTAGAAAACCCCTAAAAACGACCAAAAATGGCCCAATTACGGCCAATTTGACTTTCTCGCGTCTTAACGTGTCCAATATAGGTCTAAGAAGCATAAGTGAGTAAAATGAGACATGTTTAAGCTTTAAAAACTAGTAATGGTTTGATTTGTTAGAAGTTAGGCTAGAAAACCCCTAAAAACGACCAAAAATGGCCCTATTACGGCCAATTTGACTTTCTCGCGTCTTAACGTGTCCAATATAGGTCTAAGAAGCATAAGTGAGTAAAATGAGACATGTTTAAGCTTTAAAAACTAGTAATGGTTTGATTTGTTAGAAGTTAGGCTAGAAAACCCCTAAAAACGACCAAAAATGGCCCAATTACGGCCAATTTGACTTTCTCGCGTCTTAACGTGTCCAATATAGGTCTAAGAAGCATAAGTGAGTAAAATGAGACATGTTTAAGCTTTAAAAACTAGTAATGGTTTGATTTGTTAGAAGTTAGGCTAGAAAACCCCTAAAAACGACCAAAATGGCCCAATTACGGCCAATTTGACTTTCTCGCGTCTTAACGTGTCCAATATAGGTCTAATAAGGATAAGTGAGTAAAATGAGACATGTTTAAGCTTTAAAAACTAGTAATGGTTTGATTTGTTAGAAGTTAGGCTAGAAAACCCCTAAAAACGACCAATAATGGCCCAATTACGACCAATTTGACTTTCTCGCGTCTTAACGTGTCCAATATAGGTCTAAGAAGCATAAGTGAGTAAAATGAGACATGTTTAAGCTTTAAAAACTAGTAATGGTTTGATTTGTTAGAAGTTAGGCTAGAAAACCCCTAAAAACGACCAAAAATGGCCCTATTACAGCCAATTTGACTTTCTCGCGTCTTAACGTGTCCAATATAGGTCTAAGAAGCATAAGTGAGTAAAATGAGACATGTTTAAGCTTTAAAAACTAGTAATGGTTTGATTTGTTAGAAGTTAGGCTAGAAAACCCCTAAAAACGACCAAAAATGGCCCAATTACGGCCAATTTGACTTTCTCGCGTCTTAACGTGTCCAATATAGGTCTAAGAAGCATAAGTGAGTAAAATGAGACATGTTTAAGCTTTAAAAACTAGTAATGGTTTGATTTGTTAGAAGTTAGGCTAGAAAACCCCTAAAAACGACCAAAAATGGCCCAATTACGGCCAATTTGACTTTCTCGCGTCTTAACGTGGCCAATATAGGTCTAAGAAGCATAAGTGAGTAAAATGAGACATGTTTAAGCTTTAAAAACTAGTAATGGTTTGATTTGTTAGAAGTTAGGCTAGAAAACCCCTAAAAACGACCAAAAATGGCCTTATTACGACCAATTTGACTTTCTCGCGTCTTAACGTGTCCAATATAGGTCTAAGAAGCATAAGTGAGTAAAATGAGACATGTTTAAGCTTTAAAAACTAGTAATGGTTTGATTTGTTAGAAGTTAGGCTAGAAAACCCCTAAAAACGACCAAAAATGGCCCTATTACGGCCAATTTGACTTTCTCGCGTCTTAACGTGTCCAATATAGGTCTAAGAAGCATAAGTGAGTAAAATGAGACATGTTTAAGCTTTAAAAACTAGTAATGGTTTGATTTGTTAGAAGTTAGGCTAGAAAACCCCTAAAAACGACCAAAAATGGCCCAATTACGGCCAATTTGACTTTCTCGCGTCTTAACGTGTCCAATATAGGTCTAAGAAGCATAAGTGAGTAAAATGAGACATGTTTAAGCTTTAAAAACTAGTAATGGTTTGATTTGTTAGAAGTTAGGCTAGAAAACCCCTAAAAACGACCAAAAATGGCCCTATTACGGCCAATTTGACTTTCTCGCGTCTTAACGTGTCCAATATAGGTCTAAGAAGCATAAGTGAGTAAAATGAGACATGTTTAAGCTTTAAAAACTAGTAATGGTTTGATTTGTTAGAAGTTAGGCTAGAAAACCCCTAAAAACGACCAAAAATGGGCCAATTACGGCCAATTTGACTTTCTCGCGTCTTAACGTGTCCAATATAGGTCTAAGAAGCATAAGTGAGTAAAATGAGACATGTTTAAGCTTTAAAAACTAGTAATGGTTTGATTTGTTAGAAGTTAGGCTAGAAAACCCCTAAAAACGACCAAAAATGGCCCTATTACGCCAATTTGACTTTCTCGCGTCTTAACGTGTCCAATATAGGTCTAAGAAACATAAGTGAGTAAAATGAGACATGTTTAAGCTTTAAAAACTAGTAATGGTTTGATTTGTTAGAAGTTAGGCTAGAAAACCCCTAAAAACGACCAAAAATGGCCTTATTACGACCAATTTGACTTTCTCGCGTCTTAACGTGTCCAATATAGGTCTAAGAAGCATAAGTGAGTAAAATGAGACATGTTTAAGCTTTAAAAACTAGTAATGGTTTGATTTGTTAGAAGTTAGGCTCGAAAACCCCTAAAAACGACCAAAAATGGCCCAATTACGGCCAATTTGACTTTCTCGCGTCTTAACGTGTCCAATATAGGTCTAAGAAGCATAAGTGAGTAAAATGAGACATGTTTAAGCTTTAAAAACTAGTAATGGTTTGATTTGTTAGAAGTTAGGCTAGAAAACCCCTAAAAACGACCAAAAATGGCCCTATTACGACCAATTTGACTTTCTCGCGTCTTAACGTGTCCAATATAGGTCTAAGAAGCATAAGTGAGTAAAATGAGACATGTTTAAGCTTTAAAAACTAGTAATGGTTTGATTTGTTAGAAGTTAGGCTAGAAAACCCCTAAAAACGACCAAAAATGGCCCAATTACGGCCAATTTGACTTTCTCGCGTCTTAACGTGTCCAATATAGGTCTAAGAAGCATAAGTGAGTAAAATGAGACATGTTTAAGCTTTAAAAACTAGTAATGGTTTGATTTGTTAGAAGTTAGGCTAGAAAACCCCTAAAAACGACCAAAAATGGCCTTATTACGACCAATTTGACTTTCTCGCGTCTTAACGTGTCCAATATAGGTCTAAGAAGCATAAGTGAGTAAAATGAGACATGTTTAAGCTTTAAAAACTAGTAATGGTTTGATTTGTTAGAAGTTAGGCTAGAAAACCCCTAAAAACGACCAAAAATGGCCTTATTACGACCAATTTGACTTTCTCGCGTCTTAACGTGTCCAATATAGGTCTAAGAAGCATAAGTGAGTAAAATGAGACATGTTTAAGCTTTAAAAACTAGTAATGGTTTGATTTGTTAGAAGTTAGGCTAGAAAACCCCTAAAAACGACCAAAAATGGCCTTATTACGACCAATTTGACTTTCTCGCGTCTTAACGTGTCCAATATAGGTCTAAGAAGCATAAGTGAGTAAAATGAGACATGTTTAAGCTTTAAAAACTAGTAATGGTTTGATTTGTTAGAAGTTAGGCTAGAAAACCCCTAAAAACGACCAAAAATGGCCCTATTACGGCCAATTTGACTTTCTCGCGTCTTAACGTGTCCAATATAGGTCTAAGAAGCATAAGTGAGTAAAATGAGACATGTTTAAGCTTTAAAAACTAGTAATGGTTTGATTTGTTAGAAGTTAGGCTAGAAAACCCCTAAAAACGACCAAAAATGGCCCTATTACGGCCAATTTGACTTTCTCGCGTCTTAACGTGTCCAATATAGGTCTAAGAAGCATAAGTGAGTAAAATGAGACATGTTTAAGCTTTAAAAACTAGTAATGGTTTGATTTGTTAGAAGTTAGGCTCGAAAACCCCTAAAAACGACCAAAAATGGCCCAATTACGACCAATTTGACTTTCTCGCGTCTTAACGTGTCCGAATTTTATGTTATTAAGAACTGTTTGAACTAACTAAACTATTTGCAGGATAAATTTAATGAGAAGATGTCTGAGTCTCAGGCCAGTGGCTCGTCACCGGATCCCAACCAGGTCTTTTTTGACACGGTTGGTGGCTTCAGAAAGGGGGAGGTTCATGGTTTCGGCAAATTCGGATCCTCTCTCTATTATGAGAAGCCCTCGCGAGGCCACGCTGCATCCGCCAACTCTCCATTACTCTCAGCTCAGTTGGCAGACATGTCCGAGCGTTTGGAGGAGTCTGAGCAGCTTTTGATGGAGGAAAGGCGCGCTAGGCGGGAGATGGAGGAGAAGCAAAAGCAACAAGAAGAGTACCTCCAACAGATGAAGGCTCAGATGGATGCTATCATGAGGCGGTTTGGTGGTCCGTCTTCCTTTCCCGGAGGTCCAGAGGATAGGACAGACGGCTCAGGTGCTTCTGGAGCTTTCGTAGCGTCGTAGCAGTTCTTACTCAGATTTCGATCTGTTGTAGCGAATCTCTTTATATACAAATAGTTACATTGTTACTTTTAAATTAATTTTTAGTTATTAGTTTCAATATATAAGTTTTTTATTCAATTCGTTTTTAAATTAATTTCTAGTTATTGTTTATTTTTAATATTTTCTTTTAATTTATTTATTTTATTTTATCGTTTTTATTTTTTATTTTTAATTTAAATTAATTTTAAATTAAAAAAAAAAAAAAACCAGCCAAAAAAATAAAAAAAAGCAAAAAAATAAAATAAAAAAGGATGGGTTTACCGACCGAATGTCGGTCGGTATTACCGACCGATTCTCCATTCGGTCGGTAATACCGACCGACATTTGGTCGGTAAACCACGACTGAAATCCCTCCAAAATGGAGGGAAAGAGGGGGTTTACCGACCACTTGTCGGTCGGTATTACCGACCGAATGGAGAATCGGTCGGTAATACCGACCGACATTCGGTCGGTAAACCCCCTCTTTCCCTCCATTTTGGAGGGATTAAAATCGGTCGGTAAAGCGGTCGGTGATCGGTCACCGACCGAAAATCGGTCGGTGAAAAGGATTTTACCGACGAAGGGTAATCCGACCGACGTCACCGACCGATTTTCGGTCGGTAACGGGTGTTACCGACCGAAAATCGATCGGTGATGGCGGTCGGCCGAAAACGATTTTCTTGTTGTGTGAGGTGGCTGGCAAGGGCAAGGGCATTGAAGTGCCAACAAAGAAGCAAAAACGTCCAAGGCCTACACCACCAACTCCTCCAGCGGCTAAGGGAGGTTCGTAGCACTCTGCTCAGGTGGGCGAGAAAAGACCTCCTTCGCCCTCAGTGTCTGAGCCAACTACAAAGAAGCATCGCACCACAGGTATAAGTCGTTTCCCTCGCAGTTCAATTCTGGGTCCAAATGCACATCCCACTGAGGTTCGCATCTTTAACAAGTATGGGCTGGACCCTGCTTTGTTTAGACCGCGAACCCCTAGTGGGTCGCAGTCTTTGGAGGTGACATATGAAAGGAGATCAAAGACTTCGCATGATTCTCCTCTCTCATGGCCTCGCAATCCTGATCCTCATGGTTGGTCTGACTCAGATACCATTCCATATGTGCCAGGTGATGCAACCGATGGTGACTCCCCAACATGCGAGCAGGACATCGCAGATATCCCTAAAATGGGCAAGGTCACCCAGACAACACAGAAGCCTCCTTCACCAGTTCCTACTGCAGAAGAGTTGGAAGAGCTTCGCAAGCGGGCCGAGACCCTGAAATTCTTCCCTCTAGAATTCAGCTATGTGGGAGACCTCGACCAAATCAATTTCGAGGAGCTGCTGGCTAACCCAAGTGTCGAGCCCCCACTAATCTCCACTCCTCTTGAGAGGCCAGAGCCACAAGGTCACCCGTCGCTGAGGGTTGATGACAACTTTGTCCAAGGCTTGGACAAGTTTATTGCGAAGAAACACCCTTCGCTGGTTTCTGCCCTCTCTACTGATGCCATAGAGGATGATAAGTGGCTGGAGGTGGATGAGGTCGACCACTACTCTTCTCGCAAGTTTGGAGTTGAAAAGAAGAAGAAGATAGTGGGCGACATGGTCCGTTGTGCTACGAAGGAGTACAAGGACAGCCTCACAGGGTACGAGGTTGGGTCTTGTGGAAGGGCGATGAGTGGACTCGCCGATGTAAGTTCCTTCACTTCATTTAAATTTTTTTACAAGTATAGTCCTTCGCACATTTTGTCTAACTTGTCTTCGCACATTCTTCAGGTGATGGTACGGCTGGATGGCGTCGCGAAGGCCATGCGAAAGGCCAACCGCGAAGCCAAACATAAAGAGTTGTTGTACCAGGAGTTTCTGGAATACCTCTCGTAGTAGACCTTGGCTATCAAGGTCGATGACGCAGAGGCGACTTACACTCTTCGTCATAGCCTCAATGCGGTGAAGGCAGCCTACCGTAAGTCACTAGAAGGCTACCACTCCCTCCTCACCAAGCACAAGGATTTGGCCAAGCATGTGGCCAAGTCTGCAGAACAGGAGGAAGAGCGAGTCAACAAGGTTGTCGCAGAGAAAACTGAACAAGAGGTTGCTACGAAGCTTGCTGAAGCCATGCCTCAAATTGAAGAGGAGGTATTGGCGAGGGCTGAGGCAAAGGTGCGAGATGAGCTCCTTAACCTTCGCTTCATTACTAAGGAGCAAGGCAAGGAGCTCGTAGCTCTGAAGGAGAACTAGAAGACCAAGTTTGTCGAGGCTAAGAATTCAGGCATCGAAGAAATGCGAGCTCTGATGGAGGAGGCTTGGCATTTATTTCCTGCGAAGAAGAGCTATCGATTTCGCTGCTTCGAGGAAAGACTGGATTATGTCGAGGCTGTAAATATCATCCAAAAACTGTCCGACACTCTAGAAGCGCCAAGGACCCCTTCGCCAGAGAAGAACTTCATGTTTGATTATGTCGATTCTGAACATTCCACAAACTCGACACCTTCAGATGGTTCTTCTTCAAGCGACGACGATGAGCCTCGCAAAGATGCAAGCAGCAGCAATGGCGAGGAGGAGGAGGCTAAGACTGATGATGTTGACGTTGCCAAAGATGGTGGTGACTATGCTGATCAAGATGAGCACGTCGACATTGAAAGCATGAATGATGCGGATGATGCTGACGTTCGCAACAGATGACTGCCTCTCGCCTCGCTTTTTGTTCAGCCTAGCTTGGCAATGTTTTGTTGTACTCTGTTATATCTTTAGCTTAGCTAATTTTTACAAGTGTTAGGCCTTGCACAGAACGTATATTTTTTGCTTATAAAGCTTTGTACTTCACCTTTCATCAATCCAGTAGCAGCTTTGTTTAAAATTTCCAAGTTTTCAATTTTGCAATTTTGCTTTGCTTTTAATTTTTTGATTCCAAGTTACATACCTCGCAGTTTCCTACGCTTCATGTACTTAGCCTTCGCACTTCAAGTTACTTCGATTAGCTCACACTTCAAACCACTTGGGTCCACTTGCCCCTGTAGTGCATGTGTCCTCTACTAGTCACATGGACTACACTTCGAACAAAATGTGTGACACTCTTGCATGTGCGAGCAATCCTCGTTAGGCAATGTAGTCTCTTACTTGTGTGAAATCTCCAAGTTTATAGATTCTAAGAATTGATTGACTTGAGGCCTAGCAGTGGGGTCAAGTCAATCAATCGTACTGATTGCCCTTAAACTTGGAGATTGAGTCAAGGAAGTCGCAGATTTAACCCCTTGAAGGTCGCAACCTTCAATAATTTGCTGATGTGTACGAGTCAATTTCGAACGTTTTTACAAAACGGTGAGCTCGCACGTCGCTGCTTTCCCTAGTAGATATATTTGTGCGAGCCATTTTCCATCATTTTTACAAAATGGTAAGCTCGCACGTCGCAGTTTGTTTCCATGGGCTACTGTGAGACCAGGATCTAGTCTTCAGACATTGATTAAGCTTTTTACTTGTCGAGGCCCCATACTTGTGTTTTTTGCTTCCATCTTTTGGGATATTTGCCCTCGACAATTAGGGACATTTTCCCTTGATATGGTTGGGTGCGAGGCTATTTTGATTGATTTTACAAATCGGTAAGCTCGCACCTCGCACATATTGAGGGTCGCTTGCCCTTGGGTGHCTGGGTGCGAGGCCATTTTTGTCGATTTTACAAAACGGTAAGCTCGCACCTCGCACCTATTGAGGGTCGCTTGCCCTTAAGTGATCAGATATGATCTTAAGTGCGAGCTGATTTCCGTAGTTTTTACAAAACGGTAAGCTCGCACGACGCATTTTTCAGAGCTTTTTGCTCATCGCGCTATGATCTAGGGAAGTTGTTCCCTTCGTAGTTTGGGACGTTTGCCCTACTGGCAATTTTGTCAACCCTATAAACTTCTAAGCATATGACTTAGGTATTATTAGGTTAATTTTAACAGAAATTGGTCTGTTTTGTCTCATTTTGAGAATCCATGGGTGTAAATTATTCTCTTTGAATTTTTACGTATTTCCCAAGGAGGGGAGTTGCCCATGTTAGAATAACATAAATTTAAAGATCAAAGTATTGAAAGCTTTCATTCAATCTAGATACTTCAAAGTTTTTACAAGTTTTGAGCGCCTTCAGGTCGACTCAAACTTGAGATTGCGAGTGCACACTTGGCAACTCAACTAAGGGTGAGCGCCTTCAGGTCGGCTCAAATATGTTTGCTTAAACATAAAATTTCCTCAAATTGTCGGTATTCCACGGATGAGTAAGTCGTTGCCCTTTCCCATCTTCTAACTTGAAAGTTCCATTCCTTAACACTTCACAGATTTTGTATGGACCTTCCCAATTTGGAGTCAACTTTCCGTCTTCCTTTTCCCTTCCCGTAGATTCCATCTTCCTCAACACAAGGTCTCCCAATTTGAGAGGCCTATGGTTGACACGCTTGTTATATTCCCGGGACATTCTTAGCTTATAGATCTGTTGGCGAAGGTGAGCGTTGCCCCGGATTTTCGGAATAAGGTCAAGATTACACTTCATGGCTTCCCAGTTTCCTTCCTCGGTGTACATCATAACCCGCAGTGTTGGCTCATACATTTGAATGGGCAATACGGCATCCGAACCAAAGATAAGGGTGAATGGACTTTCTCCCGTCGAGTTCATCACCGTTGTCCGGATAGACCATATCACATTGTACAGTTCATCAACCCATAACCCTTTTGCGTTGTCTAACTTCTTCTTCAATCCATTACTGATAATTTTGTTGAAGGACTCAACTTGTCCATTGGCTTGTGGGTGTGCCACCGAGGGAAAATGTGTAGTGATTCCTTGATCTGATAGCCAGTTGGTGAGGATGTTGGAATCAAATTGAGGACCGTTGTCAAACATGATGGATTGTGGGACGCCATACCAAGTGATAATGTTCCTGGTTAAAAACCCTTGCACGTCCGGCACTTTAATGTTTCTCATTAGTTCAGCTTCTACCCATTTGGTGAAGTAATCCACAGCCACAATCAAAAAATTTCTTTTGCCCCGGAGCTTGCGGGAAAGGCCCAAAGATGTCTACGCCCCACTTGGCAAACAGCAGAGGTGATAGCACAGGGGACAACTGATTTGCCGGCCGCTGGTGAATGTGAGCATGAATCTGGCACTTGTCACATTTCTTGACCAAGCTGGCAGCATCTTCTCTCAAAGTAGGCCAATAATATCCCGTTCGAAGAGTCTTTTCAGCTAATGACCTTGCCCCAATATGGGATCCACATTGGCCTTGATGGATATCATCCAACACTTCTGCCCCTTTCTCTGGAGTGATACACTTGAGTAAAGGGTGAGAAAAAGATTTCTTGTAGAGCTGGCCATTCCATACAAACCATGTATCCCGCCGCTTCACATACTTAGCTTTTTTCAGATCAAGAGGCAGATTTCCCGTGTGCTTGTATTCAATGATCTCGTCCATCCAGGTGCTTCCCCTATTGATGTAATGGACCTCGGCTAGCTCATCTATGCTTCGCTGATTCTTAACTTCTGATAGACCCAAGTTGTACGACTTTATTTGCTTTTTGTACTTAGTTTTTAGGTTATTATTTCATCTCATTTACATGGTTTTGTACTACTTTCGGGTTTTGACCTAGGTTGGACCTTGTGAAGTATTTTGCAAATGAGATGTGGTTTTTAGTTCATTTGGGCTGTGTTTGGCTTATTCCGTTGAAGTCATTTGCAATTTCCAAACTCGGTTTTGTTTTAGCTTAGTGTTCTTTTGATTTCCTAGTTTTTAGTTTTGTTTAAGTTAGTTTCTTGTGTTGTGATTTGGTATTCATAATGGTTTGACCTTGTATTCTCTTTTGAGTTGAAGTTTTGGAGCTATAAGCGCAATGTAATGCTCTATGTTTTGTTTCCAAGGCAAAGAAGAGGGGAGATTACAGTCCCAGATGGCGCCAAGCAATCATATGCGGCCAAGCCATACTTCAGGAAGGTTGCAGTCGCAAGGAGGGCAGAAGAACATGGGCAAGCCATGCAGATGGCGCAGCATTTCCAAGAATGGGCGCCACGCCATCATGGTACGCGCCATGGGCCGCACTTGCCCCTCTGTTTTGGCCGACTTTGTTCAACCTTGAGAATTTCTTTTTTGTATATATCAGCTTTAGTAATACAAAGACTTGACTTTGAGATATTTTGTAGAAATAGTATAATCATTAACTAGATCTCATTTTGCTCTCTATTCTACTCAAAAGTTCTAGAACTCAAACTTCATCTAGTCTTAATTCTCTTAGTTTAATTCGTTGTATTTTTCATCATGGATACCTAAGAAGTATGGAAATTCTCAGCTTAAGCATACTCTTAGGAGTGGTGATTATCCTCCAAAGGTTTATGTGTAAAGATCACTCCAATCATTCTAACTTCTTTGCCTTGATTTATAGTTGAAAGTTTGGTCATATTGTTTGATTATTACTTTGTATGACTTGAATATACTGTTAATGCTTATTGATTTCATTGCTAGGGTTTGGAATTTGATTTCAGTTATTGCTTCCAAATCATAGTAGCAAGCTAGATTTTCCTCGATTGAAACCATTTGATTGTTTGCAAACGTGGTAAAAGCTAGATTAGTCGTTAGTTAAATTCACGCCGTTGTTAATTAATTGACGGTCTTATTCGTTCTCTAGGCTCATTCAATTATTTGCATTTACGAATCTCTACGCCTTGGAAAAGATTCGTTTGATAGTTAGTGTTAAGTAGAACGCACCAAGCGTGGTTAAATCGCCATAACATCGACTTAGCTACTTAAAGAGACATTGGAGATTAAGTTTTCGACAATAACTAATCAAGAACTGAATAGAGAGTGAACAAAAGTGTTCCGGTCATAATCGATTAAGAGTGAAATTCCGACCACCTCCTAAGTTCGTTATCAAGTCTACAAGTTCTTTAAATCACTATTTTGCTTAGTCATTGTACTTTAATCACCACATTTCCCCCACTTTTGTCCGTGGTTTGATCACGGAGATTCATCGAAGTGATTTACGTTTTATTATCGTCGTAGTTGTTGGCAAGTTCCCATCTTGGATACGAACTTACTTTCCCTATACATTAGATTGTATTAAGAGAGTAGGAATTTATCTTTGGTTGGGTGTTTTTATAAAGACGAAAACGACCTGCTAACTTCCCAGAAGACAGACCTGGGAGAGTCTCCTGTAGCCGAGCTAGCCAACTTGGACAAGGCGTCGGCTTGATTGTTTTCTGACCTAGGCACTTGCACTAGGTGAAAACGTTCCAATCCCTCAACTTCKTTCTTGACCATCTCCAAGTATTTTACCATGTTTTCATCCCTGGCCTCGTACTCACCGTTGACCTGACTCACCACCAGCTGAGAGTCGGACATAGCATTAATCTTCCGTGCCCCAGCCGCTTTGCACATCCGGATCCCTGCCACCAAAGCTTCTTACTCAGCCTCATTGTTGGATGTCTGGAATTTGAATCTCATGGCATACTCGAAC
Source organism: Bassia scoparia (assembly GCA_008642245.1). Taxonomy (NCBI): domain Eukaryota; kingdom Viridiplantae; phylum Streptophyta; class Magnoliopsida; order Caryophyllales; family Amaranthaceae; genus Bassia; species Bassia scoparia. The sequence goes on from SNQN01005774.1 coordinate 18,119, forward strand.
GTATCCCCTTCTGGCGATTTGAACAAGATTCCTACCCCACAGCCATTTTGAGTAGATGAACCATCTACAAATAATGTCCACACGTCACTTGACATTTCGGCTGGGGGAGGCCTGGTCATTTCTACAATAAAATCCGGTAAGGCTTGCCCCTTTATGGCTTTTCGTGGTTCGAATTCCAAGTGGAAACCATTCAATGCTATCGCCCACTTAAGCATCCTTCCAGAAGACTCCAACTTGGTCAAAGGTTGCTTGATTGGCTGGTTAGTGTAAACAACGATCCTATGGGCTACGAAGTAAGGACGAAGCTTCTTGCTAGCCATCATGAGTGCCAAACCAAACTTTTCAGAGGTGGCGTAGCGTATTTCTGCTCCCTGGAGTACGTGGCTTACAAAGTAAACCGGCAGCTGAGTTCCTTCCCTTTCGGCTACCAGCACTACCGACAGGGCATGTTCAGAGACCGAGAGATACATATACAGGGTTTCTCCTTCCATAGGACTCACCAACCTTGGAAGGGAGTGTAGATGTTCCTTCAACTTGACAAAGGCAGCTTCAGCCTCTTCACTCCTCTTGAACTTGGCACTCTTCTTGATTTCCTTAAAGAAATATTGACACTTGTCCCCAGATTTGTAGAGAAACCTACCAAGCGCCGCTAGACACCCTGTCAATCTCTGGACCTCCTTCACATTTCATGGCGATTGCATGTCCAGAACAGCTTTGACTTTGTCGGGGTTGGCCTCAATACCTCTTTCATCCACCAAGAACCCCAAAAACTTGCCAAAAGTAACCCCAAAGACGCACTTCTTCAGATTTAATTTCATGCCAAAATGTCGTAATGTGTCGAATGTCTCTCGTAGATCCCTGGCATGATTTTCCTTCTTTTTGCTCTTGATGATCATGTCATCAATGTAGGCTTCTACATTCCTTCCAAGCTGCTTAGCAAAGATGGTTGTAGACACCTAAATGTGTCTCTCCAAATGAGTAATCGATGATGAAACATACCACGTGTCGCGATCGATATGACTCTGAAAAGACGCAGTCGAACTCGTGAAAATGTTGAAAAAGTTGAAATATGTGAATAATACTCAACCATAAGCAAAGTCAAATAAAAGCAAAAGTATTCTTTATTATATTAATATTGCTATTTTTAGATTTCTTTTTAACTTAAATTTTTAATAAATTATTACTAGTGATTTTCATATTTCACATTTCATTGCATTCTTCTTCCATTTTTCTGATTCACCAGAGTTTAAATATTTTTCTGAATTTTCACAATTTTCTATAATTTTACAATATTTACAAAAACAAAAACGCAAAAATACAAAAAAATGCAGAAAATACACAAAAAACCGTAGAAATACGAGAATGTTCAACCATTTTGGGAGGGCATACATTCAACGAATATCACCCGGAAACGCCAAGAAGATTCGCGTAATAATCTCAAGATAATCGAATATATACCTCCTATCGAGCGTAAAACTCAGGAGCCGTTTTTTTATATACCCTTCCCTCGAGTTTATATACGCTCCCTGAGCGTATATACGCTCCTCTTGAGTAATACGCTCCCTCGAGTGATTACGCTCCCTGAGACTATATACCTCCTCTTTGAGCGTATATACGCTCCCTTTTTCATCTATTACGCTCATTTCCTCATACGTGCTAAAACATGCCTTTGCTTCACTTCGGAGACTTTAGACCGTTCACGACACCATACTTCTGCCTTACACTCACTCTCACTCCTTACTCATACAATCACGTATTCTCTCCTTCGTCACTTCAAAGAGCATATTGAGCAACCCTTTGAACTACTCAACTTAAATACTCAATTCGTTATCTTTTATTAACAACTATACTTCTAATTCGATTTAAACAAGAGTAAAACCACCTTTTTAATCGCTTCATAAATATGTAAGCATATTATCACTTTTCTATTGTTTTCATTTCATTAACTCTATTATCATCTCATTTCCTCTTATCATTAACCGTTCTTTCAATCAACGTCTTCTTGCATTTGTTATAGCAAGCTTAACATTGCTCCTCATCAGCCCTCCTCATCAATACTAATAGTGTTGATTTGTTTAGCGATTTCGATCAGAGCGCTATCATTATTTATTTATGTTTTTCTAACAATTTTTGTTGCAGCAAATAAGATGTTTATATTTGTATATTGCCATATGTATTATATGTTTTGTATTCATTTCTGCTTTTAAATAAAGACTGGAAAAATATGTGAATACAATAAAGTCAATTAACAATGCACACGGCTTTTAGCACCTTTTAATTTGACTAATATCAAGTATCACATCCAGGCTATAGTTTTAGCACAAGAATTCATTTTTTTAGAACTTTAGACTAGTGCGCTAATAAAGTTTGGAATATGTAACGTTGTGTCCAACGCCAATAATCGTGTTTAAATGAATTACAATGATACCCAGTAGAGGCCGCACTATCTGGCGGATGCGGTCAAAGGATGTTCGACCATCTGTCTTCCCAAAAAACCAACATCTCTCCTCTGTCTTACGCAATGCCCACAGAACCCATCTCGATACCTAGAACTTACAGACTAGCAGATACAGAACGTGGGCCAATTGTTTTCCCCGTATAACAGACAGTTGCCGCCTCCCGTACCAACGTTTTCGAGCGAGTCCTTGTGATTAACCTTTATAGCCAACCACACGATGCAGGTTCGTCGATCAGCCACCCTCGCGAAATACTCGACAATCAGCTCCGCATCCAACTCACCCCCACATACCATTGCGCGCTGTTGTCATATAATGGCTCAAGCCGACAACAGAACAATAGTCTCACAATCTCATCCGCGAGTGTGCCCATTTGAGATATCCCTCTCTCCGTCAGCTTGAACCCATGGAGCTGCCATACAAACTTATGGGCAGACCTGACCAACTGAGAAATACGAGACGTGCGAGCCGATAAACTCTATTATATCGACAGATCTATGTATACTCTACCGCATCTATCCATCCAAATTCACTTGCATCACATATTTGGAATTGTCTATTTTGACATAATTTTTTAAGATCCCTGGCATGCTCAGGCTCAAACAGTGCCCAAGTACCAGTACACATGTCTCAATATGGGCCAGTTCTTATATGCTTCGCCCAACGAGACCACCTTATAGCGAAATACACATAAGCTGGATTTCAATGTAGTTCAAAATGCCCATTTCTTCGCCCTCAAGGCTAAGGCAGTTTACTATTGTAATGATTCCTTTATCATCACCATGCCGTTTTGTTATGCATCGAGTTAACAATTCTCAAAATGGACATACTATTATAGCCCGTCAATTAACTGACCATTACAAATCTACAATACTATACCCGTAAAATGAGTGTTAGAGAATAGAACCCAAATACTCTCCCTCTTCTCACAATATACCAGAGATCAACCCCTCTTCTATTGAGAACATAGACGTCCAGAACTCTAGTATACTTGCTCATAGCTGACTTTAGCATAATATATTGCATTGTTTTATCCTAAAAGATCCATCTATAGCCAATTGACTTATATTATAGTGTCTAAATCCTAAAAATATGTTCATAAATCCCACATTCTAATTTCTAAATACTCCCTAATAATGCATTCTTTTAAGCTTCCATCACTACAATACTTTACCACTTGACTCCCATAGTTCTAATACTTTAGTCTGTACACAAATATATACCAACAGACTTTTCCTTCAAACGTTATTCAACCTTAGCCACCACCACTTAGACCAAATAGCCCTGATCTAAACTTAACCTTAAACAAATTTGAACATTAAGATCCCGATGCCCATCAATACTTTGGTACCGTTAGACGTTGCTATAACTCAAATAGATAAATCCCATAGGATCCACCCTTTTCAACATCCATTTCCCAATAACCTCAACATCAAGCTCGTACCTCTTTATGTTCCTAGGCACCGACACCTTCTACCAACCTCTTAGGACCACATGCATATCGTGCAATCCATGTCAATTGTGCCTTCTTCATATCACCCACACAAAAATAAACTGAAAAAAAAAAAAACCGACGAAAAACCCAAAAAAAAAAAAAAAAACGAATACAGCTGAAACCTACACATACAGACGCACCGCTGCACATCTTCTATTTCTTTCTCTTCTAGACTATAAAGTTAACAAAACGAAACACAAACTAAGAAAATTCATAGGAACATATAAGCAAAATTACTCATACCACCCCATTTCCTCATTTCTCACGTCTTTCAACAACTCAAATGACCAAGAGATCACTAAAGCTTATTTCTTTTAACCAGACCAGAGTCGACCCGCTCTCTCATAGCCCTTGCCCCTGAAATCCCAGCAACGAGGTTCTGTCGCCCTCAAACGCTCCCAATCCAACAAACCCCTCCTCCTACTCTCCCCTTTCCTCACACTATGCCTCACTCCCGGATTGTCTAACCCTCGCCACCCTCCCGTCTCCAACCCCCACCACAAATCGCGCGAGCTTGTGTTCTGCTCCCCGCCAAACCACACCCCGCCACTGGCCCGTCTTCTTCTGGCCTACGTTCTACCTGTCCAAATTCCGACTCGTGACACCCTCCTACATCCCCTACCCGACAACGACAGCGACTGATCCAAAAGACATTGTCGAGAGCCAGAGTGCTACCTATGCTCCAACAATCCAATCTAATTATGCCTACCCGACCTCACATCGGGCACTTTCCTTTCCAAGGCTAGTTGAAAAGCGATCAAAAAGCCATCGACCCTATCCGTTTTACCAAGACCAACTTCCCCTGACCCCAAAACCTTTCGAATCGCAATAGCTTCTATCTGTGTGCTGAGCGCCTCCCAAACCCTACTATCACGACTTGTTCCCGCTGGTGAGCCTTTTCGTATCAGGGATACGAGTTTACCCAAGTTCAGCACAACTGTATGAAGCGCCGTCTGCGATTTTCCGGAATCAAAGGTCATGATTGATCACCACCATGGCGCTTAAAGCGCATTGTGTCACCGTCGCTCGTAATGTTTCATAGATGGTCTTTCCCATTTTCTTTGGACACCAAGATGTACTTCAACAGGTTACTTGTATCATGTTTCCTGCGAATAGATCAATATAGCTAGCTACTGTTGGAATAGGAATCCGTACCAGCGAGCAGTCTCATCATACAGGTGGTGCTGGTACATTCAACCCAAAACATCCTTCCAAGAGCTTGAAATCCTTAAGCAGGAGTAAAAGCGAAGGGAGTTCCACTACCTACTAAAACCTACGATGAGAGATTGATTGCCACTCAGTCTCTGATTTACTGAAGAACGGATGGGTCAAGACCTTTCATGTCTGCCTCCCATCCAGAATACTAAGAATCATCTCCAGTCATGAGATGAGAGGCCTACCACCTAAGTGGTCGCCAGTAAGGAGAAGGTGTCTAACGACATTGATGAGAGGTGCGACATATGAAGAGATATAGTCTTCTTTTAATCGAATTAAGAACATAGTATTCATAAGTTTAGTTATGAATATTTAATCTTATATCATATTTAGAAGTGTTAATTAATTTATCGAGTCGAGAGAGCCCCCTTTCCCTATAAATTGAGACTAACAGTGTATTTCTTTATCTACTCCAATATTCGCTACTGTATATTAATCATCAGACCATGTAGTGTTGGACTCAGAATAATAAATTCTATCTAATAGGTATAACAATGATGTTAATAACTTAAGATTGAACATTAAAAATTTTATATTTTTCTCGAGTCCTCATACTAGGGAAAGGTCCTGCGCAAATGTTTATTTTCTTGTCACGTAACTTTAAAAAGAATCAACACCTAAATCATCAACCTCACACTCAGATAATTCTTATTGCCATATGAGAGGACACTTTTTCTTTTCTCATCACTCATACCAAACCATTACAATAAACAATATCACTCATCCCCTTACATATACCATCTTAGATATACACATCAAATCTAATAATTTAATTTTAATTCAACACTAATAAATGTAGCAAGCCCTCTTAGCCAGAATATACACAATCAACAATCAAAACCTAAAATCAATGTTTATCAATCAGATCAACCACAATCAATCTTACTTACACTAAAAACCATTACTTGGACCAAAAACAGGAGAGCAAGAAAAATGAGCACATGGCAAAATAAAATACATCACGAGAAGAATTATAAATTACTATGCGCCGGCGCGCAAAAAGGAAGAGAGAAAGCAAGAAAACAAATCATAACAAGTTCGACCTTGCCATTAGTACAAAAGTCCATTGCTATCAGCATGTAAAAGAAATCTCTAATTCAAATCCACATAATGCTACAATAACAGCCCGAACTCGAAATAATAACGCGAAAGAGTCTTACTAAAAGCTTTCTACACTGCGCACCGTGGATATCACGTTCTAAAATTTTCTATCACTCGCGAAGGCACTTACTTCAGGTTACACCCATCAAAACATGCAAGCCTTACGAAGCTTCTGACCTATACCTTCTACAACATCTTTCCTCTCTCATCTTTTGCATTGTCCAATCACCAACACAAAGAATCCTGGACGACGTGGCTGGATCCATCCAAGGAACCCCAGTAGGAGCCTACTTACTTCCTACGAGTATGCCACAAACAGAAGTAGACCCCAAAAAGCCTACAACTCACAAGTTTCTAATAGGCGTAATAACACAGTCAAAAGGCTCCCATCGCCTCCAACTAGTTCTTTGATTCTCTGACTGTCAGCAGAGCACAAATCCTAGGTGTCGCACCCTAACTCGCGCCGACATTACGTGAGACTCGATAGCTTTAAACTACACCATCACATAATATACATTATACCAACACCACTATCTATCATTGAATCCAACCTATTCAAACTTTATACTCCTATAGAACCAATAATTTTTTACGACTTAATTATTTTTCATTGAACCCATTTATAACCTCAAATCTGACTTCGATGCACCTTAAGGCTCTCCTTGCAATACTACTCCCTCGCTCTAGGCTATCGATCTTCCCCAAAAATAATAAAATTAAGTTCGAATATTTAATTTTTTTGCAAATAAATGATTTATCAAATTCATTCTTGCAAATATGCAACAATACAAAAATAGCGAAACTAGCCAGTGATCAAATATTGAACAGCATAATTTGAAATTCACTACACAAATACTAAAAGTAATCTCTCACAATTCCATGCTTTTAACATATACGAGCCTACTTTATTTCAAAACTTCAGACTATAACTGAAGAAGACAACATCAAATAAGAGTGTCATCGCAAATAGACAACCCAATACCTCATTCCCAAACCCAATATCTGTATTTATACAACCCAGTAATATAATCGTAACCCATATAAGACCCTAAGTTTGATCTCACAACACAAAATTCGACTCTAATTCCGCACTAACCCCCAAAACAAATTTCGATACCAAATCAAACCACTTCATTGCCACCAACTCTTTATTCGCATGTCAACGCTAGAGAACCACCACGTCTCACTCACTCTAAAACTCTCCAAACTGCGACGCTCATACAAAACACAACTCACAACCCAAATTTTTCACTCTGTATATTTCCGCAACAAACACACAAACCTACACTTTGTTGCTTGATATTCGAATGCAACAATATTGTCAAGTCACGAGAGACATATCGCACTTTTCATCGTGACAAAGTCTTAGGGACCCTCGATCTAAAGACCCTAGCAATCTAAAAAGTTATGTACACATTGACTCACTGAGTCAATATTATCCGAACGTGCAACCAAGAATTACTTCCTATCAAATCACATTTAAATATCTCAGAGCAAACAACAAAAAACAATGGACATAAACATTCATGTGTAGCTCGAGAAATACGTTCAAACTGATCATCGAGTAAGACAACCAATCATCAAGATCTTGAGGCATACAAACTTCATCATTCACTGAGCCGATATCTCATTCCCTACTAGCAAATATCTACGATACAAATTGGCGAGCAGCCATCTGGTCTGTTACTCCAAACTTGTATCCTGATTGAGTCTCATAGTTCTAATACTTCATCCGTAACCCAAGTAGTAAGGTGAGCTCTCCTCATTTAATGCCAACTCTTCTCGAAGCATATCACTAGATAAAGATCAACAAATCTTTGCAGATATAAAACTTAGCATTTCTCCTGCTAAAAGACTATTCACTCATTATTCATATAGCAATTACTTCATGATTCTACACCACCAGCGGTCATTTACAGAACTCAAAGTCAACCAAGAATTAGAGACAAATACAAATCCGCAAGTCTACCATATTAACCATCAAATCCTGCACATCTAACCATCATGCACCTCCACTAGAGAGAAAAGAAGTAAAAGCACAAAGACCCCGATTGAACTAACATCAACAGATAGATCGAGATGATGAAGATGCACATATCCGTTTTTTACAATAGATACAAGACTCCTGATCAAAAGATTACCATGTTGCACCCGAAACCAAGCAAACTATGAGGACTGAGGTGGGTCTTCACCCATTGCACTAAACCACAAATCCGCTCAACGGCAGCAGTAAACAAAATAATATTAGACTCATTCGCCCATAAACCCAAAGCGACCGATGCTAGTTGAGGGAGAACCGCGAGACTATGGCAATTGCGAAACAGGATCAACGCTATTGCACTCGACATGGGCTTGAGACGCTCCATCCCACAATCCAAAAGCATCTTACCATTAGTCAATTTCCTGTCATTCATGCATTAGATCTAAGACAAACTGCATTACACAGTAGTCTTTAAGCATTTTCATAAGCACCATCATGCATTGAGCATACAAACATCATCATGCATATGCATCCTACCACAAACACATACATTGCACATTGCACCACCTCTACACCAACTAGCCCATCTTACATCATTGCCTACCACACCTATACGACATTCATCCGCTATACGCAACAGCTCACTACCACATTCTTTCGGTTTGGAATTTCTCCCGCACCAAGAAATTCCACATATCCACACTTTCTGTTTTGGAATTTTCCCCGGCACTAAAATCCACATATTGCACACTTCGGGTTTGAAATTTTCTCCCCACCAAAATTCCACATATGCACACTTCGGGTTTTGAAATTCTCCCCTACCGAAATTCACATATGCACACCCCGGGTTTTGGAATTTTCATTGCGCAAAACTCCACCAAAAGAGAAAAATAATATTGAGCTCATCTTGAGTACCCATCTTTCGGTGTTTGTAGGAATAGTACCTTACAATTTCCGCAATGAGAAATAGCTTTTTGTTTCACACATCTATTCAAAAATAAATGCATGATCCAAGGAACGCACAAAAGAATGTTCCAACGATAATTAGATGTCACACGTTTGCAGGTTACTTGAATTGTTCATCTGTATTCCTCTCGCATCCAGGAAATTCCGACTGAAACGGCAGAGAGCCTTTCGTGAGCGTATATGGAAATCATTGCTCCAGCTAGACTTACCATAGAAAAGTACTTTCTTTAACTTCCGTTTAGGAGTACGCACATATATCCCATCTGAGTCGTTTGGTTTGAGATCTCATTTCTACCTGCTTCGCTAGAAGTTTTTCCGTTCCAGGTGAGAAGGAGATGCATATTATCGCATACGTCGAATAATTATGCAGGAGAATTTGAGATGCAAGATACAACACGCACAAGGGAATTCCCACAGCTCATGAATGACGAACGCACTTTGAGATTGGAGAGATTTGAAATCATTACGTAACTTCGAACGGACAAGACCAGACAGAGTTACGGCACGAAGAGCGCAACTATTCTAATCCAAAGTAATTATAGTTACTATCTCGTCTCCCGCACCAGAAAGTTGCTATTCAGGAAACACAATACTCTCATCTAGTTCTTATTTGAATTTAATTCGAAGTTACTCTCTTCTTGTCACAGATGAGATATACCTGCCCAGACCCTGAAATTTGACAAAACGCAATGAATGTGTATCTAGTTCTTACAACGGGTTATTAAAGTTATACATTCCGCAGAGCTAATCAATCCAATAACTATTCGGACATCAAGCAGAAAGTCAGAATCTAGTACTCCGCAAACCAGATTTTAGAAAAGTCTAGGGAAACTAAGAAGTAAGCACGACTAAATCGCTCATAAGATTTGTAGACTGATCAAATTCGTACTGGCAACAAGGGATAACTCAGATATGGTCGTTCATAAAGACGCTTAACAAAATGATGTTAAGTCTCGATGCACACAGAGATCTCACTAAAAATGGTGTGAAATACTTTGACTGTTCGTCTTATGAGATACTCTTTGAAGTCCGTTGCTCTCCAGAAGCAAATTCAAAGTTTGGACTACTAGATCAACAATGCCCATAGAAAATGTCTGGTCTCAGCTCTGCGAAACAAACAACCCAGATGAAGAGTAATCGATGATAATAACGAAATATGGAGCACAAGCAGGAGTACAATCCGCAATAGAAAGAGCTCTGATAAAGAGCTTGAAAAGGAACTTACAAGCTATTATAGGATAGATCGAGATTTGAGACCCGTTTCAAATACAGAAAGTTAAACCCTCAAATATGATGGAAAACTGCTGAATTTGCATTATTGAAAGGATTAATCAAATCCCAATGACAGAAGCTTGTGACCAATCTATCAGCAAGACAGCAAAGAGAGTGGAAGTGCCCGAATCCGTATAACGCAAAAAGAAAAGGCATTAGAACTATCTATCAAAGAACTATCTTTTATTACTAACACTAATCGAGAACATGAGGAAAGAACAAGATATGTGGCAGAATCTATGATATAGGCAAAACAAAGTACATTTTCGCTAACTGGAGTTGAAGAAGTTATTCTATAAAAGGAAGCTAAGACAATTTAATATGATGTATGCTATAAATTTTCAATACTGATCTTGATGTATTTAAAGACTGTATCAGGAATTTTTTCAAATAATATTATAACTAATGATTCTCACAATCTGATGAATGTAATCAAAGAATCTTGTTCCTTGCCATTGAATCTATTACTCTCTCGAGTTTCTTACTCGAGGAATCATTCTTCTGGTATCTCTCTAGGATATTATAGCAATAAGTTTATATACTTTCTAAATTGATCAAACATTTCTCAACAAATGATTGTTCCACTTTTAACATAATATATCAATAAAATTATCAGTAATCATGTCGCATAAAACTAATAAATAAATAAATGAACAAGGCGAAAATACACAAAGGCAATAATACCTATTACGTAAATTATCTGATTAAGACATGTATCATTCAGAGAAATGCAATAGTTTTCTGTGTTGGTAAAATTATAGGCTAGTGTTAGTCTGCACCACATTCACAGATTCGACAATCATCTGACATACGAATCAACCCGTACAAATACAAACACCAATGGAAAGGCAAATTCTTCTGCGAGCCTGAAGATACATCTCGAACTAATAATCGATCAGAAACGATATCATATACTCGCTGCCTCATAAAAGCGCTCTTAAGTGTATATAAATGCACAAACACCTAGAATCGTTACTTTGCAATAAAGTCTAGTTCTCTCTATCAGGTTACATAATACATAGACCAACCGATGTCTCAAATAATATCGTGTTCACAATTACGCTAATTAGACCTGATATTATATATTGTCAACGTCGATACTCATTTAAATGATTAATTATCCGTACAGTATATGTCACTCTGCCGTAACTTTTACTTGTTTCTTAGATACTGTGAGAATCTGATCAAAGTAGAAAAATCAATTGTACCGAAAGTATTAAGTTCTGTTTGTTATCTTGCAAAAATTAAGTCGTGCCAGACTCAATCCTCTTCATTTATCTTCGACAACACTCCCCGCATAGCCGACTCACGTGCGTTCTGTTGGGGTCTTCAAGCATCCCCACAAATCACGAGTATAGCTCTTCTTACACCTACGAATTGTAGGCCCAAGACCGCCATGTCTATTGGAAAACCCTCAATGGTTTGTGTGTTTGATACCCTACTCTATACCGCAATGACACAACTTTCCTATACGGACCAACAAACTCCCACTAGTGCTGAGTGGGATATCAATCTTTTATATTCCATATCATGGCAAAACAAGATCTTAAAGTCTCGATTACCATTCCTGATTCAATGCTAACAGTTACATATAAGAAAATATTCTTGACATTCATACGAAAATTATGTATTGATCTCTCTCGCGCAAATATTCTGTACATCGGTTTACTCTCGCACGTTCTAGCTACCTATTAGAGGTATGTCGTTAACTTCTCATATTTAACTGTGAGAACGTAAAAAAATTTAATTCTGAAATGATTATGTCATTCCCATGTGGACTCACCTTAAGGCGGAGTAAATAGGTAATAATAGAATGCATAAGCTACGGACATTATTACTTTGAGACTCATATATGTACCGCATGATGGTTTGCAACTTGTTCCAGAGCTTCTAACCAAGACTTTATGCATAAAGTATCGCACAGTACTCAATTGACCATTCGGTATTAAAACTCACAGCCATCACTTCCCACTTCCAGCCGCTCGTGTGTCTAAACGTATAGATTTTACTAAACCGTTATTGTACATGCACATTTAAACAAGAGATAATCATCGAACAAAACCAAACAAAACACAAACACCCAAACCCAGCGCTGACCCAACATTGGCAACCCCCGCACCACCACCACCTCATTATCAGCGCGATACGCTGCCTGCCCAACGACCCCACGCCACCGCTTCCCGCTGACCCTAAACCACCAGTGTGCAACATACTCGTCACTCATGTTGTGCTATATGCTTCACTCTACCAGTTCCCTAGCCCAAACTCATCTCCTCATTTTCTTCCACACATTCAACAATATGTCTCATCCTACTCACTATCACTCAAGATATACTCACCCCCTCGTCTACGTCAATTCTCTCTTAGCAACGGCTACATCAAAACCCTCCCTCTTAAAATACCACCCATCTCATTCATGATCCATGCCCCCACATCAAGTGATCCTCTTAGTCTTGACCATAAGCTCCACGATAGACTTATGTCCTCTTCTACCTTTCAGACCCTTACCCACATAGACTTTAACGCACACACCAAACGCCATCTCCTTAACCCCATTGCCACCTCTTAGGAATATACCTCCTTAGCTTGACGAACCAAACACTTTGACCACTTAGCCAAGAACTCCACACAAATCAAAACCCACATTAAGAGAACAACCATATCTCAACAAAGAAATCGAAACCCCCCAAACAACTTAGAGGGTTACAACTCTTTAGTCGAATCAGTTAAAATCCACAACTAAAATGCACAAATTACTTTTAAACCTTTTCTCAATATCGACACAAATAATTGTAAATCAACATCAATAACCCTAAGTTATTTTTCGAAATTTAACCCTTAGGTTTTATCATTATGGTCTATTTGATGCCCTTTCCAAACATAAAAAGAAGAAATATACGAAAGAAAAAAATACCAAAGAAAAGCAAAAAAAAAAAAAGTACAGGTAAGACGAGCAGCTGAGCCTTGCCATTTCATTCTTAGGAAGGCTGGACCCAGTTGTGAGGAGTATTTGTTAGGACATGCATTTTTGGCATCTTCTCGGTACCATCAATGTTTCATATGAAATCGGGAGTTCACTAACCTATGAGCTGATTCTTTTTGAACAGCAGGTGAGTGAACGCCTCTCCTATATGAAAGCCCCGCGTTGTGAAGAGGAGCGGTGGTGTTTTCGAACTATTCCAGTTTTCTCTAGTTTTTTAGCCCAAAGTAGCCAACTCTAATAAAGCCTAAATCTCCTTATCCTCAAAAAACTGCAACCTAGAGTCAGGACATCTAACCCCTTATATCAACTTAACACACCAAAAATGGCTCCGAACTTCATGGTACAGTTGAAACTTTATAAAGCTTTTACACTTGAGCTGCCAAACCTCATGTATCAGACTGAATTTCCCTAGATGCAATGACCAGATAGATTATAGTCGACTTAATGTCTCCAAAAATAAATTAAATTTACCACCATTAAATACTCATGACTAGGTGACAAACCGACCCGGTCATTTTGGGTGGAACTCGGAATCGAATCGACCTTCCTAATAATGAACCCCCGAACAAAAAATCCAAAAGCTTGTGAAAGCCATTCAAAGCTTGACTAGATCAAAGAGTTGACCTCGACACTCCCACAAGCTAGTTGAAAGCCATCCAAAAGGATCACCCCACCTTTACCAAGACCAACTTCCCCTTGAACCCCAACTTTCAGACCAAATACCAACCAGCTTCCCAAAAATTTTAGGAACCGGAACCAGAATCCTGAGGAACCGTTCCGAACCGTTACCAGTTTTTTAAATTTTTTGAAAAATAAAAAAAGTACAAAAGTCATACTACTACTAGCTTAATCTTCATACGCATTGTATATGTATATCTTTGCCACAAAAACACAAGCTTATAATACAATTATATTCAAAGGTTCCTTAGTTTATAAATTAATTTTTACCTTAAAAACAAATTATTTAATAAAACCAAAAAGTCATAACCAGTTACATTGGTAACTGATTATAAACACATACCACTAGGTGCCCGGATTCAACCCAGATCGAGAACCGTACCCAGCTGAAGGTACCTTCCTAAAAATTTTTACCCGACCACACCGCCACCGCACACCCACCATTCCTCATTTTGATCACCGACCTATGACGATCCAACTTTCCTATTCCGGAACCGCCATCAAGAGATTTGAGAACACCAGGACTCCGGATCCAAAGGATTGTCTAGATTTCCCCGCCCCCTTTTTCCAAAGTGTCTTTTACCCACCCTTTCGTTTTTAGATTGCTACACTCACATATGTCCTACTCATATATCAGTTTTCTATTTTCATTTCTCAGCTGAGAAAGGAGTTAAAAAACCTACATATTTGAGAAGAATCGTCCATTGTACTATGCAGAAAACAACACGATAACAAGAGGATAACATCTATATACCAGCATTCTCATCTACATCTCTCTCTACGAGAGCCTGTAAAGTCTTAAGCGATGAGGTTTGAGAGAATAAGGAGTATCATAAATGCTACTCCTAATCTAACTAAGTATAACTGTAAGAGACGTAGTATTGTATGCACACGCAATCTTATCGTCTAGTTTACCATCAGAGAGAAAAAATATCGTCAAGACCTTCATTTACTAAGTCCTACCAATCGCAGAATAGCCTAAAAAAACGTAGAAAATCAAATTCTCAGTCTGAGAGTATTTCTGAATTTTACTTGAGTCTCTACCACATTAGCAAGCTCTCTACACATTGTAATCCTGTGAACATAGAGAGAGAATCAAAATGACTCCTTCTATAGTCCCTATTTGAGACATGCTACCTTACTTGTGAGTTTTGTGTATCTATCACATTTCTAATTTACGTTGCGAGAGAGTCATCGGAAGTATATCTCGCCTGTTCTCCTCTAGACTCAGTATCATTTCTTTTATCTTCCCACTTTAGTCTATCATCTATTCCTATGCATGATAAATAATCTAAATAAATTATAATTCTTACTTTCTGAATATTTCATAGGTTATTTCAACTTCTTTTGTCCACCTAAAATCGCATATCATGCTTCTCATTTTTTTTAGCGTCACAATTTTCTCTAGTATTTTAGATATTATTTCTGATTTTTCTACTATGTTGTTCTCTTATTATTTTAATTTTTAGCGAATATTTAATAAAATAAAATCCAAAAAGAGAATACGCCAAAAAAAGAAACTATTATAACAAATATAAATAATTGGCAAGGATAACAACATCACAAAAAACATCGTACTGAGAATTATATATATAGAATAGTAACTCAGAACATAGTTTCAAGTCCGGGGAACATTAAGTATGGATACGAGAGGCAATGACTCCAAGCATTCAATTAAACGTAAACATCTTTACACATCTCCGGTTAATCGCTAGAAAGATCTCGCGTAGTTCAATCAACTCAACCGAGCTAGACATAAACGCACTCATATAAAAACCTATGTGCTCTTAGGATGCAGTATTATATATACGCTCCCCAGCGTTAAAGCATCAATTTACGCTGTCACTTCTGGACTTGTACGTATACATCAGACTTCTTCCTTCTTTGCAGTGCGTGGATCAATACGCTCCCTATTTTATCAAGACGAATTACAATAATCACAAACATAACTCGTCTACTAATTATCGAACTTACATCAGACCGCAAGTCCAGTGCAAAATATCTATCCTTTGCTTACAACTTCGGTTCTTTGAAGATCACTTTAAAACACAATTCAATAACGAGACACATCGATTTTACGTATCTCTGACATAAATATTCTAACCACATTCTATGACATTACTCACATACAAGCCTTTGGATCTCATTAACTCATATCTGAGCTACTATTCTTACTTGCTCTCTTATTACGCGAGAGCTGCTCATCTTTCTGGAAGACGATATTAGGCATACCTCTGAGGACACTCAACTTACAATACTCAGTTTGTTCGTAGATCTTTTAAACCTATTTTGTTATTTGTCTCTGCTGTTAAATTCCGCATTCTCTAATATGTACTTGTATTAACAATCTAATTACGACCAGGTATTACTTATATAATTACTACCAATGATCTTTATAGACAAAGAATGTGATTTTTTCTCAGAAACCCACTACTTCTTAAATCGCATTTCATTGTAAATCTTGTAGGATTCTTCAGATCTATTTCATTTTACTAATGTTTGAGTTTCTGCATTTCATATACTCCTATTTTTTAGTCGCCATCGTCACTTGCACTCTGCACACTTTCTGATGTCTATTGAACTATTAATCTTTATATACATCTACTTAACTGTCTTTTTCATTTTGATCTTTGCATAATCATTAAACAATCTAATAAGCACGAAAACTAGTAACGAGATCACAGCTAGCATTATCAGCAGCTCATCATTAACCTCCGTCCTCCCAATGCATTTGATTTCACAGCTAAGTATTCTTCAACTGATTTTGCCGTTAATTATGCGCCCATTCCGAACTAATTGTATGTGTAGTCCTTATCATTATTATTATTATACTTTCTAAGCAATATTAGATATGTCTGCCTGCAATGTCTACACTTTTACTTGCATCTAATTTGACGCACAATAGTACACATATACTCACCCTTCCCTTCCCAAGAAAACGACCGAAATTAATGTGCACCGCGATAGATATCTTTATGTTTTGTTTAGAGCTATAGTCATTAAATTTATTATATACCGTTATAAAGTTACACTTGAGTCTAGTTTGGTCAGTAAATTTTCCCTTGTATCTAAAATTAAATATAAAGCACAGGAAAATTCTATGTGAATTCACAGATATAATAGTATGCATTCGAGTAGCTCTAACATCTATGACTAACTCGGCTTAACTCCTGTTAGACATCGACATTCATTCATAGATTATCGATATTATCTATCTCTCTCTCTATACGTTTCAACTAAGTGATCAAATTCAAACATTTCTAGAGCCTATGCTTGGTAGAGCATAGTTTGTGCCACAATATAGAACAACTCCAATTTTTGCTACTGTAACAACTCTTATAAGCGTCACATAGAACGTGTCTATACAGTATGCCTCATTCTTTATTTGTAAGTTGTTTATCTCGCACTACCAATTAGTCGTGTCTCTAAAAGTGATGAGCTTATATATAAAGTCAATGAGTACAAGCAAAGGTGTGAAGTGATGCCTCATTAATCCACTATCTAAATGTTCAGCCCGTGCGGAATTCAGCCGTAATTTTGCTTCGCGTCAAAATATCAAATAAATACTCCCAGCCACGTCCGTTGACTCCAAATCCAAAGTTCATTCAACAACAACCTTGCAAATATACTATAGCTTCAGAAACGAATAGATTAATGGCAAATATTTGTTTTGGCGAAAACCAACCGTCAATCTCTATAATGATCGTACTAGCGCGTGAGTCCGTTAATTTTTGTTTGTAATCACCTTTATACCTTGTACGTATTTGTTTTCTTATGTGCCACAATGTTTTACCCCTTTTGCTTTATTTCTATTTTGGATGTTTTTAAAACTAGGCCGTAGAAGTTTAGTATGCTAAATATAAGCATACATAAATAGTTAACCGAAATGATAAAAGAAAACCAAAAAAAGTTACTCAATAAACAGAAAATACAAATACTTAAACAAATAATTCAACTATCCTTCCTAATACAACTAAAATAACACATCAATGTGACTTGTTAGACCATCGCCCATTACTCTCACAACACTCCCCCAACGCAACTCACGTGCGGTTTTTGTTCTGGCTCAAGGCCTACAACTCACACGAGTCTTCAGATCTAGTCATCAATGTTCAGGCCCAAGCCTCCTCCTCACGGTTGTGAAAGGTAATGGCCCAATCCGGAGACCTTACAAAGTCTGCTTGTGTTTGCACCATCCATTTGAGAAAGGATAAGGTGAGATAGCAGTCCCAGGCGCAGTATATTTTAACTCCCAAATAGAGCTCAAGCTACAACTCTCTTATTCAAATAGACACACACAACGACTGTCTGATTCTACCAATCCTTGTCTGAACAATAGTCTTGGCTTTCATGAGTTCTCTAAATGGTCGCCTTTCTCCTTAAGAGGATGGTTAAGAAATCCCTGAATAAAGTCATGAAGCTGATGGCATCATAGGGAGCTCTCTTTTCGATCGACCCACGCAGCTACGCTCTACCAGCATCTTCTGTCGTATTGCGAAAATCAATGCTGGAAAAGATGGATAGTCACCTCTTTGCCGAAGCAACAACCCTTGTTACACAATCTAGTTTCTTCCTATCATCCATGGCTATTACCATACCACGCTCCCCTATCCATTCTTCCTACAACTTAGATCTGCCAACCAACTATCGCCACTATCCTTTGTTCCACATTCCAGTCAATAATAAACTGGACGAAAGGTACGAGGTATGAACCTATCTCCAACAGCCCTATGCATAAAAAGTCTACCTAAATCTTTTTATATATCCTTCAAACTACCGCTCGATGATGTCAGTCCCTGACTTTGCTTATCGGCCCTAGCTCCGACCCCCTACGAGCATTTCCTTGCATTTTTTTGTTCTTCCTATTTGTCACACCATTTGTCATTCCCAAAACTTTTTCTCGATTGTTAATGGGTCCAACATCAGGACTTGCTGGGCAATCTTTGGATCCGAGCCTTGTGCAATCATTCCTCCGTTCTCTAAGATACGCGTAAACAACATATGCATATCTTACTCCTCAGCAAAAATAACCTGTGCTCTTTTAACACTTTTCCTCTACTCCGCATTACTTTCGTTCATAGTCAATCTCCTACCTATTATACACCCGAGTTACCTTCAAATCCAAGTTTGAGTACATCCCGACGCTTGGAATTTCACTTTCGACGAGATCACTTGTCTTGTGCCCTACTCTAGGCCTTAAACGTAATGTCCGCAAACTGAAAAGCTCAGACATAAAGTTGAAAAAGCAACCCAAATCCTCAGAGTTGTGCTGTCTAGCACTGACCATCATCTAAAATGTAGATGCATCCCGGTCTCATAAGGCTCCATTTCCTCCGTTGTCACCAAAATTGAACTTACTCTCAAACCTACATTAATTATACACCCAAATTCTTCTCCTCTACAGTTCAAATGTCACTTCTTATCTGGTAACGACCCCTCTCCGTTCCATACTTCATTCTGCTTAATCTGCCACTTATCAATCCACACATTTTGAGCCTTTGCTCCGCCAGCAAGTGGACGAATTCACTATGGACGGGTCTGCATCGGATAGAAAGGTAACATACTCTCGGCCAATTAACGAAAATTTCATATAGATCATATGGAGTTTACCCTAAAGGTTCACCTCGGCTTGATTGCCTAATGAATTTCATCAACATTAAATTGCAGTGCCCTATCCACTGCTTCGAAGCAATGTTGACTTGTAGGCGCGAGCGCAGACTACATCCGCCTAAGAAATGAACTTCCTGCGATTGCGATAAGTAGCGTATGTAATCATGACTTTCCATTGCTTATTGAGATAACCACCAGAACTATCTTACCTGCAGAAATTGGCGCTTCACGAAGACAGTGCACCGGTTCTCGCCTCTTCCAAGACGTAAAGCCGGTCGAAAGCGTATGGACCAACTCCTAGCCCGCTGCCACCTTCATCACACTGACATGACACCCCACCAACGAACAAACACCGCATGAAAGTCCGAGTGTTGATAACTGGACAGTCATTAAGACAACGTGAAAACGGCATGAGTCATTAATTAATACTAGAGTCATTATGCCAGCGAAGAGATACTTCTGACTTCTTGAGGCACAAGCGGAGAGCGATCCAAAACTAATAAAGAGCCGTTGAAGCTTCCAGCATTGAAATGAGAGTCGAACACCGCACCGGACCACGCGACTTAGGAATCCGCCTCAAGACTTTCATTGCCGAATCCACAGCGAAGTAGTAGCTCATGTCTATGGGGGTAGCGATTAGCTCTCGCCCACTACTAGCTCTCCTCTCATCTCCAACAATTGCAGCAACACTCCGCGCGAAAAGAATCTACAGCCTCACTGCCCTCCCTTATGTTTCACGAGTTGCAATCCACATACTCTTGCTATCGCAGGAGAAGAAGTTCTCCTGATATTATAGTGAACCTTCAGTTTCACCACTGACCAACTGTCTTTATCATCATTGTCCAGCGCGGTTTCGACGCTAAACCTCTCTGCGAAGCTCATACTCGAGTAGGAATTCCATCTTCCGGTCAAAGTCAGACCCTACATTGCTCCCCACCTAGCGATACTTGTTTCGCACCCATTCTCTGAGATATTATATGGAATTCTCTTTTAGAAAATCTTTTCCTATATATAATTCTCTTTCTTTTCCCATGACTTGATCCACAGAAAACTCAACAAATCTGAAGCGCTACGTTTTAAATGTGTGCATATATGGGATGTGATTTGATCGTTAATATAGATGTTTCCATATTTCATCAGTTAATGTTAATTTAGAATAAAATTTTACATGCTAAATCCCATGGCTCCGTTTTCTGATATTTTGCCAAAAATATATTTTCATGTCAACTTTATTAACCACTCAGATAGATCTATTCTCTGTTTTAGTGCAATACTTATTTATAGCAGAAGAGATGGAGTCAGTCGCATCAATCGGTGTGAAATCACTCATCTAAACTCTCACACCCATCAACTTTTATTAACTTAGCAGATGATCCTTAGTGACTATTAGAACTCTAGTGGTTTAACGTGCAAGAGATTGCAGTAATAGATACTCACTGAACTATTCTCATTACTCACTGATTTTTCCGACCCCTCTGTTCGTAATTAAGATTCACCTCACTACACTCAAAAACTATTCCATAAAGTGCACAATGCTACTTCTTGCATACGGAATCTACACCTGCTTTCGTTGTGCCTGGTTGCTGTTATGATCGCTTTCAAGTAATGAGAGGGAAAAGTTACCATTTTCTGATTAGCCTTTACCATAGATACATGTATACTATCAACTTATCATTTCAGCCGTTGATCCATAGGACATTTAGTGTGTCCTCTATACAAATACATCTCAGTCTTCAATTACTGTACCCCCCTAACATCGCCTATGTACTCAAAACTAGATCCATAATGTTATGCATAGACTTATGTGCTCCTCCCTCATCCTCAATCCAACCGTACAATAATCATACTAGTGCTGATCCAGATCTAACTTTTGATCGACGAGTTAGCAGTCTAGGTAATTATTGAAAGAATTTCCAACGATTTGTTGACATCGCATATATTTAGCTACGATAAATTTTCCTCAACTCTCATTATGGCTTTTTTGATTCACTACCCTTCATTATGTCCGCTTAACATATTTACTGCATTAGCATTAAGCACTATTCAATAAAATAGTTCTTCTACACATTGAATTCTCATAAGCTGTTGAATGAAAAAAAAGAAATCACAATTCGATATTTAAATAAGTAATATAGGAATAATTATTCTACCACGTTGAAAGACAACCTACATAAACATAAACGGACAATAAAGTATCTCAAGATTCAAACAGAGAAACAAAAGTGTGCTATATCTAAAATAGAAACAACTTAATGTAAATAGCAAATAATCCCAACCTTCTTATTGTACATTATTTTTTTTAATTTAAAGAATATTTTTTAGCCTTTAAACTCTATTCCAATTTCTTCACACGATTTTACTAATCCTTCTTATTTTTACAGTGTAAGATTAAAGGTTAATGGCCATGCGGTAGCCATTAAGTTAACACGTAATCCAAAAAAAAAAAAAACTACATTTCAAAATTACTACATCAGATTCATTTTAATTATAGACACTGTGTGCGAGCTCCTACCCACGTAAGACTAATATTATCAAATTGTCGCGAGGAGTCTTCACACATTCATCGTAGCGTCTATTATTGAGAATGCGACGACACGCTTTATCCGCCTACCTTTCCATTTCAACCACGGAAGGTTCATCTATGGGGAGAAGGCTTACCCTCCCACGACTCCCTTCTCCAAAGAGAGACAACGTCCGAATGAACTTCTCCTCCTTCCTCCAATATCCGAGAGCTTATATAATGACTTGTGTGAGGTCCTAGTTCTGAAGTAGTCATCTGGTGACAGTGTTGCATTGGGCCACCCTGCTGCCTAGCAAAACCTCTGGAGATCGTGCTGACATTCCGTAGTCAGAATGCTCCTCTGCGGGCACCCTCCGTAAGGAGATTTCTTCTAGAAAATCTTTTATTAAAATCTTCTTTACACTGCCTTGATGTGACCTAAGACGACTAATGGTGCGCTGCTAAGTTCATAGCATCATCTCTAGATGCAGTCCAGAACTCTTTGTAGAATATTGACATAATACTATAGACTGTCCCTCTATATTCCCATCATCATGTTTTGATTTGGTGAAGAAAGCGCATTGAAACTTATTCACTCACTATTCCTAATAAATATAGACTTGAAATAAACTTCCTCTAGTGTATTTCAACCCGGTGGCGGTGTACTGAACTTTCTCTCTTCCTGCCACCCCTTTTGGATGTGTTCCCTCCTCTCTCAATATTCCAATTTGTGAGACTCTCTTACTGTCAACACAAATGCCTATCGCAATTCTGCGTTGTGAACCTCTAGTTTGCTTATATTGCAATTACAGGAGGGGAGAGTATACCTTTTCTTATACACTTATACTGACCGTACACTATTCTTTCAGCTGTTATGATCTATGGCTTCCGCCTGCTTACCTACTTGCATCTCGTCAAAGTCTAAAACACCAATAAACCATCAGTATGCACTGTACACATCTATCGGAAATCTCTTGAAAATCTAGGGCTTTGTCTCCTCATCCAATCCACGATTAAAAATGTCCCAAGATCACACCGAGTCTAGCAAGTTTTATGAATTTGAAGAGTTTCGTTGTTGAATCGACTTGAACAATAAGTTCCTCAAACTACTACAATTAGAGCTCTATGAGAGATCACTTAACCCAAGTGTAGCTTAACTATTTTCTGCTTGAACCTGACGAACTACCCTAAAAGACATGCACGCATTTGTGATTTTCTACATTGTTGCCATTAAATAGTATGCAAAAGAGACAATCCAATTCATGATGAGATTATGATTGAGAACCCTTGAAGCCTACTAAATCGTTTTTCGTCGTCCAAAGAGCGAAAGAGGTGTGAATGACAACTCCCACTCGTTGAAATGACACATTCCACCAGAACCCTGTGATACGATTAATGCATGGCACTAAGTCTGCATAAATCTGATCAATCTATCTACTTTAGCTTCTGAAGGCTACTTCAAACTCCTATAATCGAGGAGCTTCCCAGCTTGAATGAGAGTTCAGGATAGCGAGCGAAAGACACTGTACTCTAATTCCTACTTCTTCAATTCAGAGATCCACGAAGAAGGCATTCGATTCATGGTAGGAAGCTTTACCTACCCACAATACTTCATCGCAAATAGAAAAACCTTCTCGGACCCTTATCTCCTCACCTCACTTCACTATAGCCTAGGAGCATGATTGATTGAGAGTTCTGAAGTAGTCCAGGTGACCTTGGCAGTTGGCCACCTGCAAGCAAAACCTCTGGAGATCTCGATTGTGCGATTCCAGTTTGAAGGTCAACTATTGCATTCCTTCTTCGAATCGGCACCCTCTGCGCCGTAGAAGGACATTTCTTTAGAAATCTTTTAATTTAAATGCTTCTTTGACCTTGCCTTTATAATCGTCTACCAGAAATTACGATTCAATGGTGCCTGCAAGCCATAGCTCAACAATTACAAATTAGGTTTGCTGATCATAATCTCTCTAGGCTTCTTATGATTATTATCTGCCCTATATTAAATTTAAGACTTACTTC
>SNQN01005775.1:0-42384 GCA_008642245.1 Bassia scoparia
TGGTCCAGGGCTAAATTATTCTCGACCAGACCAAACGAGTCATACAGCCTAAAGATGAAACACCCCATTAGCCAGACGGTATTAATAGCATAGTATTCACCATTGTTGAATAAAATTCTGTCCTTTCACAAATGTAGTCCACCCATCTATTGCCGTGTTGATGTACAATACAACTAAGTCCACCGTCACTCTTCTGCCTAATACATCAGTCAGGTACGTCGAAACACGAAAGTACCCGCCCTCCTGATCTTGAGTGGCCTTTCTAACCCTTGATATGGTGGTAAAACGATGATGGAAACACTTGTAAGTCAAGCAATCAAGGAAAAACAGGATTTAGATGTGTTCGAGTTAACAAGAATAATTTTAATAACAAAATTGGGATGCCGTCGAACTTACTGTCTTAAGGACTGTCATCCGACTGCCTTCCGTGAACGAAATTTGAAGGATGCGACGGCAGCCATTAAAGGGACTGAGTCAAAGCTTGAGAGATGATAGTCTTATCTAATGTTACAATATGCAATATCAAAAGTTGCGCCAAAATTTTAACCGCCAACTGTAGTAGTGTAGCTGTTTTAAACCAAATAAATATAATTAATGTCGGCGGTTTTCATAGCTTGTGTCTTAAACTCGTCATTAGTGTATCAACTTTTACATGTGGATTATACAAAGGGTTTGATAGTTTGAATGTCGAAGCTTCACACACTGCATTTTATTCAACTAAGTGTAGGAAACTTTAAAATTCTGTATTATGTTTTAAATGAATATGTATCAAATTTGTTTTATATGTTCAGAAGTGTTAAAAGTCACTATGAAGTTTTTAATGTCCCACTATGATACCAAAGAATATGTCTAAGTCAAACACACCTTCACCGTTGCTAGTGCAAGTCAACCAAAGCTTTGAATGGGCTAATGCATATTTAATTGCTTCATTCGTTACAGATAAATATCTAAACACTAATTATTGTTGTTTAAATCAAGTGTGGAGTTGCTATCCCAAATACTAAGAAGAAACAATTATAAAGTATAATTAAAAAAACATATTACAAAATACAAACACAGGATAACAACAATCACTTTCATTCAAATTCAATCTGTTGTTCTGATACACATATTAACTACGTCACTACCCATCATCCCAATACTTATGTACACAACCTTCAACATATTAAGTACACGTGTAAGAAAAATTCGTTAAGCTGAGGAAAACTAGAAATTAGGGTATGCATGTTAATGAATGTGTATCAAATAATTATATGTATTGCATGGGGTTATATTATAAGGGTGACTTCTTACTTGAGTAAATTGATGTACAAGAAATAATTGGCGACCATTGTCCTGAAAATCCATGATAAGTATTTTTGTTTGTTTCCATGAGTATTTCTTCGTTGGCCCTTCCTACGGTCCGATGTATCCGCATATGTTAGAACATCAACGAGAGGCAAATTTCTTGATCATCGTGTTTTCGAGGAGTATGAACGCAAGAGAATTGCTTGCCTTTAAGGAGGTGAAGAAAGGAGAGAAGACGACAATGCTGCGAATGTAAGAGAAGCACAAGAATATAAGGAGTTACAGAGAGTTGTAGGTGACAATGTGAGGAACCCAATTTCTTTTTGGAATGCTGTTTACTTACTACGACATCTAGAAATGGTGCTAAAGTAATAATGGCTCCACCACATGAGATTAGCGAATTCAGGAGTGAAGCCTTTTTTTGGTTTTTTGGGTGCAGGTTGACATGGTAGCTTGAATGGTCTGCATAGTTGTACTATACGTAAGTTGTATAACTTGTTCAACAAGGTGACTATTCATAACTTATACTTATATTTTATTTTTTAAATTAAAACAACACATATTACCAACCACCGATTACAACGGTCACCATTACAAACTTCAATCTAAGTTTTTCTGGCCTACACAATTAGCAATACATCACATACACCCATCATTCACTTCCTCTATGTACACAATTTCCAGTTTTATACCCATACTGCAACAAAAATTAATTTATCTGTAGCAAAACTAGAAAATCATAGGGTACTGGATGTAATGAATGTGTATGCAAATACTCTATTTATGTCATCTGGTGTATATAGTTGTACGATTTTGACTTTATGATCCTAGTTAAACTAGGTGTCAAAATGTTAAAGTTGGTGGATTACCATTCGTCATGAATCAAGTACTTAGATTATCAATTGTAGACATAGTTGTGTATCATTGATAAGACTGAGATACATATATACATTATGGAACGCAAAACCTAACCCCTCAAAACCCAACTCTAAATCCCCAAACCCTGAAACCTAACATCGTTCGATAAACAGTGACTCTTTGATAGAGTATTAATTAACGTTAATTGTCTTGACCTATACTACAACTGCCCTTTATTATTGAGCATTCATGAGTTGTAATTCCTCAATGACTAGAACCGACCGGAGCGTCAATGAGCCGAACCCACTTGACCCTAATTACATGAAGTTGATTATACATGCATGCAAAACCTAGCTGCAATATTTCAATTGTGTCTGTAGTTTTCTAATGTAGTCAAATTAATCAACTTTGCATACACCAACCCTTAATTGAAATAATTGCAAATAAAATTAGTACTACAGCGTTGAAATTCCTCATAAATGTAGTACCATGTTTTTACATCAATAGTTTTTATTTTATGATGTTTCATTCGTCTCATTTTCCCCTTAATATAC
This sequence comes from Bassia scoparia, assembly GCA_008642245.1. NCBI lineage: Eukaryota > Viridiplantae > Streptophyta > Magnoliopsida > Caryophyllales > Amaranthaceae > Bassia > Bassia scoparia. The sequence goes on from SNQN01005775.1 coordinate 2,700, forward strand.
CACTTTAAAAATGACAAAAACTTCATTAAATCTTAACTCTCTTCATGCAAGGGCCCCATCTCATCGGAGCTATTAAGACTGTTGCACACAATCCACCCGCCACAAGACCAACGGCGTGATATCATAAGTATATAAGTATGAGAAGGCCCTTGTTAACGAGCCAAGCCGACACCGAGGCCTAGCTAGAGCTTAGACATTCACCCTCCGTCGAGCTCAAATTTTGAATTCGAGGTACGATCTAGCTCGTGGTTGAAACTATAGAAGCTTGATGAGGCTCGAGCTCATTTAAAGGCCCGTTTAGAAGATCTCAATTCATTTAGGCTTATTCATAACATTTTTTTTATGATTTTAAATTATAAATCGTCAAAGGTGCAAACTTTCATAATATACAATTACTACACGTGCCGACAAAGTATTCTACCAAAATCCATAAACATATCTAACCTTAAATCCAAAATACAAAGTTTACAAATACATCATCACACGCACATTCACACACTTGCAAAGTCCCGAAATAAAAAAATTCAAAAGTGATCAAACTAAATATAAATAACACTAGTATCTCATCATTCATTGGGCCTTAGCATGACGGAACCTTTTTTAAAACGTCATCTTTTAAGTTTTCAATAAACAGTATACATATTTCATTATTATAAAATTAAAGATATAAAAATAACGAGTATTACTTTTATAATTAATAAAATAATTGAGTCGGCTCGTAATTTTCGAGCCGACCCTAGCAGAGCTCGGTGTATTGGCTCGTTTATGTTTATGAGCTCGAGCGCCGACGAGCTGAACTTTTGAAGAGCTTTGACCGAGCCCGAGCTCTAGCATCTTGCGACCAGGCGTCAGCTCAATTAACAGCGCCTACTTCACATTATACGAATAAGTATATCCAAGGCGTACAAATGTCTCTCCCACTCGAATGGATACAGGCAAATGACTCACGCACTCGTGAGTGTTAAAATTGCCCTTAATACTGTTGTTCCTCCATGCCCAATGACTCGAATTTCAGTGTAGCATATGAGGGTTGTGATAATTTTGGGGGAGGTAATGAAGGACTACTACGATACTCATTCACAAAATGTAACAGCTTACTTCCTTTTCCATTCCATCTTCGTTGTTCTCGTATTGTGTAGCCCAAACATGATATTTTCCGACGGTATTTTGCGATTCTGTTGCTTCGTGTCTCTAATACTTATAAGTGCTCCATGTTTGACCAATTTATGATTAGATTTCCTTTTACATATCTTTTAATGGAACTGGTACTTTTTATTTGATATTGCAAATTGCATGTGACAAATGCTTCCCTCCTTCTATTGGATTGATTACTCGAGCAACGTATAGGAATTTTGGACTGGTTAATTTGTCATCAGCACGATTGAATTTCATTTATGAAATAGACAACCGTTTTCATTTGGAGTGTTTAATTTTATAATCGATCGGACTAAAATTTATGTTTCTGTCGATGTATATGAAAATCAATGTTTCTTCTGGTGTTGTGCTGTTGCAGTTTCCAATTTCAATTAATATCAACATTATCTTACCAATTGCATTGCGCAGTATCTTTTGATTAAAAATAATTGCCCAGTGAAATAGAGCGAATTTGGAAGTCGACTAAATGGATCACAGTTTTTGGCATTTTTACCACAAATCTGTTAAAACTTCGATAAATACACATACCGTTAAAATTGGCCAAACTACATAGCCAAAAACTAATGTATACATAGTCAAAATAACCTTATGCATAGCTCTAAAAATTACTACATAGTCGTGATATAGAATTTAATTCGTAAAATTACCCCAACTAAATTAGTGTAGGACTCGTTGGCCCCGCCCTCAACACTTATAAACGTAGCGCGCGGCTTGGGTACTACATCGAGGTGCGCTTTTGCGTGGCTTGAGCCACGGTCCCGCACAGTCGAGTAGCCGTTGGGTTAGGTGTTCGAGTAAGGAGTCGCCAGCCACCGTCGCCTAGAAAGCGTTATTTCACGACGCCCGAACAGTGCTGCCAAGAACAACGGCACCCACGTCCAATCAACGTAAAACCAGTCGTGGGTCTCCGGGACATGTAGATACGGAATCAGATCGTAACCTAATCTCGCCCGCATTGTAGCGGCCTCTACTCAGTCTCATTGCAATTCCATTCATCCCAGTTATTGAATGCACATTAACTTACGTTCTTTTTAGCACCTTAGAAGCGTACTAAACCCTAAAAAATTTACTATGAAAGTATGTTCTATTATGCACAACGAGCTACCATAACCTAGAAATTGTGAACCACTTTGTATTAATCAAGTTAAACGGAATGTATTGCCTAAAAACGCGTCTGTCCATAGTTAATCCTTGATTTTAAAGTGATCACATATTTCGGTCTTTGTTTAGCAAATATATTACAACAAAGATATACAACAATGACCAATATGAAGCATATGAAACTTCAAATATATACAAACTCTCTTACCCCTAAATACTGCAAATAAAACAAAGGAGTTTGTAAAACGAAACCCGAAACGAACTTTGCCTTGATCCGCCTACCTATGAGACCAAAGAAAAACAATTGTTAGTTCTTGAATAAAAACACTGAGCGCAATGAATCTTCGCCTTGGAATCGCTATACAAAATAAAAAAAAATCGTTAGTATTGACCCAAGGGATACATGAATAATAAATGAAATGAAAAGAATGGAAAAACCCCACAAAACCACTGAAAACCTTGAAAAACATGTGAAGCAAACATCCTACATATTTACATGAACGATTAAAAGGAGCTTTTCTCTACATGTTTCATTAATCAAATCCCCAAACTCGTAATAGTTATTAATTAGATTTGAAAATGGAGTATGTTTAGTCAGGCGAGTACATTCCTCAGAAAGTAAACCTTTGTACTATCGCTTGTTGATTCGAAGAGAATCGATGCTTCCGAATTCAAAAACGAATTGTTTCAGACGTGTTTGAAGAGAGAAGAGAGCGAGTAGACGTATGTCTCCGGAAAAATGTGTGCTCTCGGACCTGAGCCAAGGCAAGCATGTATTTATAGGCCAGGCAAAAACCGCAGAAAAGAAAACCCTGCCGTATTTCACGCAGAGCGAGCTGCCTCGTATCATACGCAGGTCAGCCTTGCGTATCATACGCAGCATGTGGTCCTGGGCTATATACGTCCAGGTCTGCTCACTACTAAATACGCAGATGAACCTGCGTATATACGCAGCACGACCCTGCTTATATCGCAGAGGGACAGCTATTATACCAAGGCCTCGTGCGTTTACGCTCCTCCATGCGCTAACGTTATATTTCCACAAAATAACCTCGAAATATTCTTGATTCCTCCGATTTTATTCGTGATTCCTTTGCATTCCGACGCCACCTAGACACCTGCTCTCCAACAAGGAGTTCATAGAATGTTTCTAGAAGGTTCCACGTATTTTCGGTAGTATTTTTTGCCGTATTTCGGCTATTTTTTCTAGGTATTTTCTGCGCGTATAAAAACTTGTAAAAATCATTAGAAAAATGTAAGAAAAATCAGAAAAATAATCTAAAATACTGGTGAGGATTCACCATATAAATTATTTTAAAAAAATCCTAAAATAGACAAGAACACCTAAAAATAGAAAATTATATTAAAATAAATAAAGAAAAATGTTTTTGACCCATATGTCCTCTTGCTCAACAGTTCCGAGTATCGACCCAGCGTATTTTCCCAACTTTCGTCGAGTTCAAAGCATCTTTTCTAAGTCGAAAACAATCGCGAGACGCGGGTATTTTCAGTCACTAATCTACTCTTTTGGAGACATATTTTACCGGTGTCTACAATAGCCTCCATCGAACTCGTGGCATCATTATCTAAATACCTGCTTCCATCCAGCACCTTAAATAACCGCTCAAGTGATCAGTTTTTGAAACTTTCCATCACATTAAAACAATGGCATGAGATTGTAATTAATAAAATAAGTTAATTAACTTTCTATCTAAACATTAGAAACAACAGACATACCCATGTGAACAACCATCCGCTTGATTTTAAGTTGGTTGAAAATGGGAAGCGACTTTGTCGACATCTTCATTGGCTGTTTGGAGTAAGTCCTCTCCAAGGATTCCATTGATTTATCTCATCATCTAACCCCAAAATTGAATGGGCCTTAAATCAACTACAACCCATAGAAGGAATGCATACACACTCTTCATAACTACGATCCAACAAGAGTCTTAGATCACCAGTTTTAAATTCTCGGCCATCCTCCTTGTTACCCCTCGTTTTGCCCCTCTCCCTTAATGAGCCATTGTCTTCTTTCTCCTGAGAGAACACTTCAATCTGCATGATATGGCCTAGATGTCTTCATTACATCATCCATTTGAGGCTTCTATTTTGGTTTTGTTCTTTGCGTATTATTTGTTCTTTTGGATTGAGATGTGTTTGTGGAATGTCTGCTTGTTTATGGTTTATGTTAGATAAAGTTATGTTAATGGTATTATTTAGTTAGAATGTGTTAGTCTTTATCTCATCCTCTTAAATGAATACTTAGGAAGTAGAATAGTTTAATGCTCATGCATTGATAATTAGGCGATTAAATGCCAGATAGTAGTCGATTCATGACTACAACATACAGCAGTATCTAATAGTTCATTTAGCACCCTAGTATTTAAGTTAGGAAGTAGAACAATCTTTATGCAATTTTTGGTGACATGAACTAATGAGTATTTAGCAATTATAATAGCTACACACAAGGTTAATGGCTTATTTCAATTTTAAGCGGCTGTCACTTTTATGCTTACATGCTTTAGAGGTTTAAAGTTAAAAATCCAGCTCTGGTGTAGTTAAAAAATGACTTATATTGTGGTCATTTTTCGCTTTATATTCTTTGTTTTACATGAAGTAAACCATTTGTTTTTTAAATATTGTCAAAACACCACCTTCATACATTAGTGTAGGACGTGGGCGTACCCCCGCGCCTATCATAGCGGCGCGCCCGGGCTGGTACTCACATCCGAGGTGCTTTGTCGTGGCATGAGCCACAGAACCCGAACCGTGAGTGGCCGTTGGGTAGTGTTTCTTCAAGTACAGGGAGTCGCCACGCTGCTATAAAGGTTATTCCACGGAGCGCCTGAAACGTTTAGGTGCCAAATAATGGCCCCACGTTCTGATACCAGTACCAGTATTCCGTGGGTTCGGGGGACATGGTACGAATCAGATCTTAAACCCAATTTCCGCCCGCCATCTGTGCGGCCTCTACTCCGGGTCTCATTGCAATTCCATTCATCACGGTTTATTGATGCAACATAACTTACATTTTTAGACACACCTTAGAAGGTACTAACCCTAAAGATTACTAGTGAAAGCGTGTTTCTATTAGTGCACCAAGAGAGCTACTCTAAACTAGAAAATTGTAGACCACTTCATGCGTTAATCAAATTAAAACGGTGCCTAAAAATCGGTTTCCATCAAATTATCTGATTTTAAAGTGATTCACATAATTCCCGTCTGTAATTTAGCAAGAATATACTTTTACCAAATGATGTACAACATGGAATGCGAAAGTAGCTATAGCAATTTTCAATCATACATATATTACAACCATCTTACCCTCGAATCTGCAAACAAAACAAAAATGTTAGTTCTAATAAAACGTAGCGAAATGAATCTTCCCGTCTGTGGATCCGCGTCATACAAAGACAATGATAATAATTAATGACATTGAAATAAAAAAGCAACGAACAATGAAGAACCATTAACCACTCCTACTATTTACATGGAACAATTAAAATATGAGTTTACATTTTTTGTTAATTAGTTGAAACTCGTAATATTATTAAATATATTTAAAAGAAAAACGCGAAAAGAGATTGAGTTGTTAATAAGCAGTAATCTCAGAAAAAATAAAATTCTTATCGCTTGTTGAATCGAAACACAAAGTCCGACTGCTTACAGAACTCAAAGCAATCGTATGTATTTCAGAGTGTTGTAGAGAGTTAGAACATCGTACAGAGATGCAATACGCACAAGTTACGAATGAACATGAATAGACCGTGTCCTAGTGCCGAAAATGACAAAGGCACTAGGCAATATTTTCAAGTAGGAAACCTGCATATACAGGAACGAAGTAAGCCAAAGACCTGCGTATATACGCCTTAGGAATATAGATATTCTTCGCGTATTTTTTTGATTCCTCCATTTGATTTCGGTGATTTGCCTTGATTCCGACGCACCTAACACCCATTGCTCTCCAAGCAAGGAGTCTAGAGTTTTCTAGAAGGTTCTCACTAATTTCCGGGTATTTTGTCTGTATTTGTATTTTTTTTTGTATTTTCTGCGGGTTATAAAACTATAAAAATCTAGAAAAATATAGAAAAATTTCAAAAAAATAATCTAAAACAAATACTGGGTGAGCTTTAGAACCAAATGTTGAAAGAGTGCTGATGAAAAGTAAAATCAATGAAAAGACACCAGTATAATACATTATTTTTAAAAAAAACCCTAAAAATAGAAAAAAAAACCCCTAAAACTAGAAATAATTAAAATAAATCAAAAGAAAATAATTTTTCGCCCGCCTTTATTTGTCCTTTGTCAATAGTTCCGATGTATACCTCTTATTTTTCAACTTTTTGGTTCAGAAGCATCTTCTAAGTCGAAACAATCGCAGACGCGATAGTTTAATCACTGATTACTCTTTTGGGGAGACAACTTTTAACGTGTCCTACCAGAAGCCCCCCCACCTCATTGACACAGTCTGGAGAGACGATAGTCTCGTTAAGACGAAAGTCCAAATTATTCGGACTCCTGATGGAGTAGCAACTCAAGACGTTCTGCGACCCTGAGTTACCCTTTTTGCCCCCCACTACCACAGGTACCTGCAAAACAAAGATGTAGTTTACCTTGTTACCCGCTGCCCCATGCGGTGTTATGCCCCTTGAAGCACTGAGTCCTTTGCAGCTTTCTCCCTACGGCTGGCGACCTTGGCACTTTTCAGAGAAATGATGATGCAACTCCTGTCCGGAAATTGGCTGATTCCTTCAGAGCCTTCCCTACGGTGACCTTGGCTTTTCAGGGAAGAATAGGTGATGAATACCCTTCGAACGCCTCGTTCCACAGTAGCTTTACCCTTACCCGGCCCAGACCTTGCGCCTTTTCGGCCGAAAAGAGCAGTGAGTAGATCCCTTCCCCTATGGCAGACCTTGGGCTTTTAGGGAAGAACAGTAATCATGTTTCGTTGGCGAAGCGCCTCGTTATCCTTCGGAAAGGTTCACCCTACGGCTGACCTTGGCCTCTTTCGGGAGAAAGTTACAATGTAAGTTCCGTCTGGGGAAAACGCTCGTTCCTTTCGGAAAGTTCCTTACGGCTGACCTTGGCTTTTCCGGGAGAGTTGTGCGATGTAAAAGACTTCCTTACCGCTGACCCTTGCTTTTCGGGAAAATGTTGCATATCAGACAACCAATCGCCGTATAGCGCATGAATTGCCGTTATCATAGGGCGTGAGGAAATGTTGTATGCGAATTTCTGCGTGCTGGGAGAAAATTCAAACCCAAGAGTCTGCGCGGAACTTTCTGGAGCGCGGAGACAATTCCAGACCCGAAAGATGTATTTGCTTTGAATTTTTTGTAGCGGACAACCATAAGACCCGAAAGATGGTTTTGGGCGATGGGGATTTCTCTTTTTTTTCTGTGACCGGGAGAGAGGAAATCGTAGACCCTGAAAAATGCTGTGCTGGAGATTTCTGTAGCGAGAGAAACCAATAAACCCGGAAAGAGTGATTTGCCTTGAGATTTTCATGTAGCGGGAGAAAATCGTAGCACCGGAAAGATTTTTGACTGGATTTCTGTACTGGGAGAAATCTAACCGAAAGATGCTTTGTGCCGATTTCTGTCGCGGCCGAGATAGATCGGTAGACCCGAAAGATGTCTTGCCGGATTTCTGTAGCGAGAAATCATAGACCCGTAAAGAATGGTATGTGCCGCGATTTCGTTGATAGCGGGAAGGAGAAATCGTAGACTTCGAAGAATGTTATGCGGATAAATTTCTGGACCCCAAGATGATGTGCTGGAAGTAGCCCCCAGTTTTCTTTGTTGGCTTTGCCAATGACATTGCTACGAACCATTTGTGCTTGTCACACTTTGAAACAATTTTTGTTCCCATAAGCTTCGTCACGTGATGCTTCGTATATGTATGTTGAGGTTTCACTACCACAAAGCCTTGAACTTTATTCTAGAGCCTTGGTGTGTGTATGCTGTTATGCGCTTAGGCCTTCCGCCACATGTCTTCCTCGCAAGTGCCGGTAACCGGAACTAACTTGTGATACTTCATGAGACTTTTCGGAAAGCCGGAGTGCACCTTAGTCAGCACCCAAGGACGACCTTTAGGACTAACTTAGCCTTGTTGTTAGGTTGGTAACTATGCCACTATGTATGAATGTATGTATGCATGTCGTTTGCAATACTAGGAGACTTATGTATGAATGTAGTTTATGTATCCGCGTTTATGTTATGTATGTGTTCTGTATTCTATGCATGGACTCTAGTTGCATTGGAACAGCCGGTACCCGACTTCCTCCGAAAAAAGACATAAATGACAATCCTATGATGCATTTGTAGTCGCAGTGAAAGCGCGCATGACATTAGCCGAATACAAAACTCGGGCCCCCGAGCCTGCCGAAATATGTCTGATTTCAGGATGAACAAATACGCACAAAAAAAACTTCCGCCAAATCCAAGCTGGAAAATTCATGCCTGAAGTAGCAAACAGTGGCGTATACCATGTAGTATTGGGAGCGTTTAACGCTATCAGAAGGAGCGTTATATCGCTCCTAAGTAGCGTATATACGCTGTATGCTCGCCCACATTCCAAAAAAAATTAAAGGACAGTCCAGCAAAGTGCAAAAGCTGCGTATATACGCTGCTATTGGCTGGTCATAGTATACGCTCTGTTCAGCGTATATACGCTCCAGTGATTGCGTATTATACGCTCAAGTTTTAGGGTCTTTGCTCGGGCTTTGCAATTGCAATTATAAAATTGGGACGGAGTTTTATGGGACGTTGTTCACCTCGAAAACCGTTTCCTTGCCCTTGTTTTTTACTACAAACCTATAAACACGTTTTTTGTCTAAGTCTCTATTAGTAATGGTCTGCAAGGTTGGTCGTCGCTCTAGACTCATGGATACGTGATCTCTTCCAACACGTGGTCAAAAGGCGACATTCGTGACCATCATTGCCAGCGTTTACTCAGTTCAGGTTGTGAAAATTGATATTGCTTTTTACTTGCTTGCCATAAAATTTGGGAATCCTCTACTCATTCCTTCTTCCGCTTTAACAATAATGAAATATTACGACCATTGCTTTTGTCAAGAAATTAAATGCCATGTCTTGGTTGGCCCATAGATCCACCCTCTTTTGCGCCCTGAATTTATCGGAATTCCTTTTATAATTTTGAAAATTTCAAATGGGGCTTGAGAAACGTAACGTTTCTGACATTTTTTTGGCACGAAGTCGATTTATTGAGATTAATTGACCCTTTAGAACATGGTAGAATTAGTGAATGCGCATAGGAGAAGAGCCCTTATTTTTTGCCTATTTTTGCCATTATCTCTCCCTCAAAGTCGCGAACATTTTGGCCTTGACCTTGTATTCTGTTGTTTGAACATGAGGCTGGTCGTTCACCCTCACCTTACTTTGTTGCGGGGAGATGTTGTTGCATTTGTGACGACTTGGGCAAGATATCCTTACCAATGCTCCATGGACTGTTGCCCTCATATTTGCAGGTTATAATTCATTCTTAATTGTAAATTAAAGTATTATTCCCTGTATTTCTTAGTGCTTCACCTGAAAATATTTTTCCTTGACAGTATATGTGTTATGGAACGCTATCTTGATTAGTGCCTCTGGAACATGAATCGATAACACTAAAGCTACTGTACTCGAAAAGGTCGTACGGTGTCACGTTCTGAAACAGGTTGGTACGATACTTCTGCCGCAGTTGAGACAGCTTGTTATCAGCGTGGATTGTTCCATGGTGGCGTATTTACAGAGAATGATGACATTGGATGACGAGGAAGGCTGACTATTAGTGCGTTGCAGGGCGTTGACTTTCTATTTTCCTGTCGTCTAACTGCGTTCAGTATGGAAGGAAAACAAGTCATCCCAGATCGCGGACACTCGCGGCCTCCAAATCACTCTATGTTAGGCGTTCCTTGAAGAGCGTGGTGGAGATCTTCTAGGTTCGCCCGCGCCTAAGTTGGATGGCTGTTAGTCTTGCCACGAACGTGACCGGCCCACTTCGGTTCTACAAGATGATGACTGCGACCAATGCGACGGGCTCGCGTACCATAGGGCTGGCGGAGGGAACGAATGTTAGAAGAAACGCAACTTTAGGAGTTGAACGATGCCTTTTTCCTAACCCTAGCGTCGGAGAGAACTACTCACTTAGCTCAGTCAAGACAGACTTGGACCACGGACCTGGTCACCATGTTTGGAGTCGACTAGCGCCCACTGAATGAGGAGAAATCAAGGAAATCCTAAACCCGATGCTCCAAGAACAAGAACTATGCCCAGAGAAGAAAGTTGAGGCAAGACTTATGACAAAGAGCGAGTGCAAAGTGGGGTGATAAGGAAGCCAGTGAGATGCGACAAGCACACACAAGTGTAATTGGATGGACACATGAGGAAGAAATCATGACCTGCTTTATTTCTTTAGCTGTTATTGCAAGCGGCCTACCCACGATATTTTATTTATAGCCACTTATGTGATATGAACTCAATTAAAGCTTTAATAAAAAAACACTTTATATTGCTTTACAATTATTTACATAATTTGTTGTTTTTTCTTGCTTTACATTACATGAGACCAAAGGGAAATGGGGCGGAAGGTATTATTAATGCGCTCGGCCGCACTTAAAAGAAGTTCCTACGCTATCCAATGTGGAATCAGGCCTCCGTAGTCATATGAGTGGGGGTGAAGGTAGTTCAAGGCTTTTGTGGAGTTAATGTAGTACTGTTCTTTCATTGTCCATGTTGATGAAGTGCTTGCAATCGTCACCATTCCTATCTATCCAACCTCACGCCGGCGCCCTTCCTAGATAAGAGTTCTTGACTAGTGTAGGGACCTGCCCCATTTGACGACTTGCCACGAGGTCTAAAACGATTTTTTCTCAATGCCTTTAACACCAGTCACCTTCCTTGATGTTCGAAGGCCTTAACACTTTTGTTGAAATGCCTTGTGATCCGTTTTGATAGATTTACATTGTTTAAGGCTGCGGATGGCGCCTCCCATCTAAAAGTGTGAGTTCTCTATCTAGTACGGACCCACTCGCTCGGGGGGACTTTTGTTATTGAGCAGAATGCGAGCTATGGAAACCTCCAAATTCAATGGTTGAACTGCTTCGATCCAAAACCAGTGAGTACAGGGGTGTATCCCGTGGAGGTCCGATATTGAAGTTCGATATCCCAAAAGCGCAAAATGGAGCTTTTGAGGCCAATCCTTCATAGGTTTCGCGTCATCTTGGCGATAATCGGCTTTACATTTTTGTTTGCTGGCCTCTACAGCTCCGTTGTTAGCCGGCCGATACGGGGGAGGACCGATGATGCTGAATCTTATACTTGGCGATTAAGTCCGCACAACTTTTCTGGAAGTGAGTTCCATTGTCGCTAATGATTTCATGTGGCACTCCAAAGCGACAAACAATATTTGTCTCAATAACTTCTTCCACATGTTTAGCTTAAGGGTCGCCCATGGAGCGCTGCCTCCACCCAATTTTGTTGAAATATCTGATGAGACTAAGTAATTCATGCCCAACCTTGTCCTGAGGTGCGTAAAATTTTATTTTCCAATTATGTCTCAGTGCCCCCATGTGGAACAATCGTGCCAAGGTTGGCAGGTTCGATAAACACCTACGATATAAGGTCAGACTCAGTTGGAGACTACAATCGCCTGCAGCGTTGGCATTCTTTGGCCACCGTGTCACACTCTTGACATTAGTCGCTGACAGTCCTTTTCCATGTTATCCAATAATAACAAGGGTGAATGATTTTTCTTCTCCCGAACATTTTGCCAGCTTCAATCGCGTGCCGCACACGCCGCCATGCACGTTATCCATGATCGCTTTTGCTTCTTCTTGATTAATGCAAAGTCAGTGCAGCGACTCTGAGTAAACCCTTTTTGTGCAAATTCCCCTTCGTGTAGTCACATAGTCTGATAGCCAAATCGCCTTAGGGCTGTTTTGTGCTTTCTTCGAGCCCTGGGAGGGTATTATGTTTGTTAGCAACCTTCAAGATCCATGTGAAGTACCAAGGCTCATTTCCTTCACTTGCACGAATGGTCTTTCTTGCTCTTCTCCGATCCTCTAAAGGCATGAATGAGCTGGGGGGGCTTGCGCCTGTCGATGCGCATGGCATATGGGTTAAGGCCGAGTTGGGATTCCTAATCATCGCAGGCTTAGTGTTAGCAACAGCCGTCTGCAAATTGCCGTTGCCGTTCTCGGCGACAGGTAGGTTATGAACTCTATTTACTTCTGAAAAATGTCGGGCCAATGTCTTAAGATTGCTTTGATTAAAGGTACAACTCTCACCTTCTGACTTCCAGTTCCCAGAGATTTGATGATGGATAAAGGACGATAGTCCCGTATCCCCCCTCAACTTTCAACTCCCAAGCGCCGATGGCTGAATTCTTAAGCCCAATATGCGCATTCAATATTCTGCAGCGTTGATTGTGACATCGAATGTCTAGCCTTTTACGGAAATCGGCTTCGTGCTCTTCTTCTGGCCATATACAAGTATGCCTCACGCGCGCATTTTTCCCTTTTTGGTTTGAGATCCATAAAGTATAAACACCAAGCCCCGTCTTCAGTCATCAATAGATCGTTCGTCGGGGAATTCGAACAAGTCTTCTGGCTTCTGCTTCTCCGGCGAATGGCTAGAAATTCATGGACCAATTGCTTCCCTTGATGCTTTTGGATACATACTTTAGATTCGAATTCGCTGAGAGCCATTAACAGCCCATCTTGATAGCGTCCATTCATAGCAGGTTTTCCAGGAGATAACTTCAACGGACCTCAGCCTTTGGAGACAATTGACTGTGGTGGTAAGAGAGATATGCCCGCGCTTTTTGGTTTTCCCAAACCAATGCGAAGGCAAAGCTTTTCTATATGGAACTACCTCGTCTTCGTACTTGGAGAAAACTTTTTGCTCAAGTAATATATGGCTTTCCTCTCCTGTTTGCTTCGTTGAGCAAGAATTGCATCCAGCAGCTGTTGAACAGGCGGAGCGCCAGTGCACTGTAAGGTAGAGCCGTAGACGGTAAGCCAGGCGACACTGTCGGGTAAAGAGACTGGAGGGTTGGACGACATCATACTCCTAGCTTCACCCTGCTGTCCAAAAGCCTGTTGAATTCATCATCCCAATCTTTGTTCATCCCCTCTCTAAGCTTCGAAGATGAGGCTCCCGCTCACACCCCACCATAGTGAGTTTGGAGATTGAACCTTAGCTGAGGATTTGAAGACATCCAAAACATCCCTCGGATCTCCCTTTTCGTCACCTTGAAGGTGTTTGAGACATATATGGCTTTGATTTTTGAAGGTCCGATTTCGCATGCCCCGATTGCTAATGACATTACCCAAGAAGCTTTCAGAAGTAAACTGGGCAAATGCACACTTTTAGTGGATTGAGTTCCTCGCTTTCCTGCATATTTGCCGAAGCCTTCTCGAATAAACTTCTAAGACCCGACTTGTCGATCCTTTCGTTCCTTTGGCCTCCTTACCTAATTCATGTCAATCACACATGTACTTCCCCCTTCCTTTGCCATCGATTGTCATGCAGTAAGCAGGTTAGTCATGCTACTCGCAGCGTGTTTATATTTGGCTCCGGCGTTTTTCAAGCCGAACGGCATGACTGTCTGAAGTAGCATATATGCTTCCCCATGAATGGGTGAAGGTTGTCTTCTCCAGGTCTTTTTCAGCCATCTACTTCTGATTATATCCCCGGCATATCCATCCTATGAAGGATAAGAGCAGCGGATTGCGCAGTGTATCCACCATGATGTCTATGATGTGGTAAAGCGTAAGCATTCCTTTGGGCTTGCTTGTTGAGGCGCGAAATCAAACACACACTTCGAACTCTTCCATCCTTCTTCATGACTGCGGAATACATTGGCAATCCATTCTGTGTAGTGCACTGTCTTAATGAAACCTGTCCTTCGAATGGCTTGAACCTTATCTCTTTTAATCCTGAGTCGCTATATCAGTTTTCATCTCTTCTTAGTTTCTGCTTGACCAGGTTTTGCCCCTGCACACTAATGGTAATGGTAATGTTCAGCCAATCTCTGGATCGGATCCCTCGGCATGTCTCTGTAAGCCATGCAAAACATCTGGGGCTTTCTTTGAGATCTGCGATTATTGTGCCCTTCTTCTGCGTAAGGATGAGACCTATCTTTTATCATTTGTGTTCATCATTGCCTAGAAATGTGATTTTCTTCAGTGTCTTCAATGATGGGGTTTCTTTGCTCATGTTCTTCCATGCTTTTATAAGTTCATCATCGTTTGTGTCATTTTTAGAAAGCGTCAGAATTTAACAGCAAGTCAATCACGGAGGAGAGAGACGAAAAGGCATAGTTTTACTGAATTCAGAAATCCATTACATCGAAAGCAGAAAACCTTAGAAGAGGGCTGGATGAGAACCATTCATCAGACTCCAAAAACAAGTTTTATTGGAGGTCCAACCATGACCTCCTTGACCTCACCTAACACTAGACTCCCTAAACTTAGGACTGGACTCTAGAACTCAAACCTTCCCTCAGACTCAGATTTCTTCAAACATTGGTCCCTCCTCTAGCAGTGAAATGAAACTTGCGTCGTCCTGGTGTATGTGATCTTCAGAGTTTTGCGCCATCCTCGAAAACCATGTCATTTGCTAGGTATCAGCTTAGTGCGCTCGAAGCGACTCGTAGCTCACCACCTCCTTGAACCGGTTAGCTTCCTTTCTCTTCCTTTTCCATGCCAAAAGAGTAGACCCATGCCTATGTGTCAATCAATTAGGGGTTGCAGTTTTTGACAGATCATTGACTACCTACTCCTTCCGATCCGAGTCAACAGTCTTGAAAGATGGTCGAGTCCAGGACACTTTTGCTCAGCCAGTTAGGGAGAGGTTCAGGCAAGTCAAAGCTTGGGAAAATCCTCCTCCATCTCCGTACAAAGTAATCCATTGAGAGTAAACTCGTAAGCGCGAGTGCGTGTCAACTACTAAGCTCGTTTTTTCTTCAAAGGAAGCTCTCATTTCAGTTGCTGTTCCCTTATTTCTCTTTTTTGGCGAGAGTATCCAGCCCGAATTTGTCATTTCTGCCTGCGGTGATCGAAGAAGGATGAAGATGCTCCCCCTTTGTG
The DNA here is from genome assembly GCA_008642245.1 of Bassia scoparia. NCBI lineage: Eukaryota > Viridiplantae > Streptophyta > Magnoliopsida > Caryophyllales > Amaranthaceae > Bassia > Bassia scoparia. The sequence continues at coordinate 18,052 of SNQN01005775.1, forward strand.
GATCTAAGCATTCCAGCGGAATAGCCTTGTCTTCAGTATAGCATTTGGAATGGTGAGATTGGCATCATAAGGATTCTCATCAATCAACAGCAGTTGAGAACCCCAAAGTTCCTCATCTTCCATTGTCATGCGACTGACGTGCAATGTGGACTTCCCTATCTGGTTGGATTTTCTGGGAGATGCACTCCGAAGTTACTGGAGAGCGCCGATGACAAAGTAAAACTTAACCTTCTGATGTAGAATGAGGGGACGACGCTCAGTTCATGCCAGCAAGGGCGGGCCAAGCAGTTAGATGAATGAGTTTTACGTTTTCCATTACATGGAACTTCACCCTTTTTTCGAAGAATTTGGCCTAGCCAGCATGTTGAGCCATATGATCCGAGCAGCTTGTCTCCTAGACGTTATCGTACAGCACAAATGGTATTGACGTTATTTTAGCTTGAAAGATCATCTATTGCGATTCCAAGCTTTTGAGCAGTCCTTAAGGGCCAAACATTGATGGCAGATCCATTGCTCTACCAAAGTCATTGTAATATTGAACTGCCCTTAACACACAGTGAGTGGAGGGCCTTATTGTGTATGGGGCCCCTCAGGAGGCAGTGTCATCGTCGGAGAATACTATGTAAGGTGAGACAGCGCTGGGGTTGGGTTATCGACAATTAACCCAACCCTTCTGGGGTTGTTCTCGCTCGCAGACATTGATCTCAGTGAGAGCTTTGAGGAGAGCCTTCACCCGGTGATCTCTTCGAGCGCGATGAATATCAATTGCCAAACGTTCAGATTCGCTTTGTCTTCTTAAGTTGCTTATGATTGGATTCTCTTCTTTGCGGTGGAATATTTGCAGTCAGTAGCAGATATACGATATGCTGTCGGAGTGGCGTTAGGAACACGCCCACTCCTCAGTGAGCTACATGCCCACACACATCTTCGGTGCCTTGAGGATATCTTGATCTGAAAATTCTTCTTCAAGATCTTCTCCAGTCATGTGATACGTTGCGACCGCTTCATAGTAGTCGTCGTCCATCGTCACTGTCCCATAAGCCTATTAACAAAGTGTCGTTTGAAAGAGTAGGTTGACACTTGACAGCTTGACCACTAGACAGATGAGATAGTAGGTCAAAAATGCTTTCTTCATCAACAGAAATCATGAGAAGTTAGTAAGGTGGTTGCGATGTATTCGGCTTTTTGCACTGGCCGAGTGGGAGCCTTCCATCTCTACCATGTCTTGGAATTCACAGTCCTTGTAGTTGATTATAGCATTCCTCAGTTGTGTGACCTCTGCCTTGATAGGTACTGATAGTACTTTGAGGGGTGCCCATTTTAGCGATTCGCTTCTCTGGATCAAGGTCAGGCATGGACCCATATGTCGATTTTGCCTTTGTTTTGAAGTCGCTCAAATGCTGAGTACTAAGTCATGCCCCATGAGAAATATCACTCCAATAGAGGACGGTAGTACCTTGATTCCTTGGGAAACCCAGACGGTTAGCTTGCAGCGCAAAAACATTGTTTGAAGAACCAGAATTGTTCCTTCTTGTGTTGTTCCAGCTTGGTTGTTAATTGTTAGAGCTTGTTTTCTTTCATTAAGTCATCCTCGAATGGCAAATACATGTGGTAGACCTTATCGAAGTAATCTAGCCCCAAAATAGCGGAGATGATTATTGGTATCTTGTTGTAAGTTTGATATTGAACTGTTCACCATTTCAACTTCAGGAGGAGTAGAACCAGTGTGCACGCAGCTTCTTTCATCTAGAGAGGAATGCAGTAATCCCTCTTTCTCGCCTTGTTTCAGAATTTCCAAGGTGTCGCGACGAAGATGGTTGATTGAATGTTCCCCTTGTCGCGAGTCATAACAAGCAAGGCAATATCTTTGCATCCAGTTTCGGGTCGTCCTATCTGTAGACAAGGAGAAAAACATTTCTGCACACGGGTGCAAGCGATGAGTGGAAAGACCTTCGGTAGACAGCAGCGAATCGACCCCTTGAGGAGACAGGGTGGCCTGAAAGGGGCCTTGAGATGGCTTCTAAGTAAGGGTGATCTCGGGTTTTTCATACGGCTTTGAATTAAGAGGAAGGGATCAGGGGAGTGATTGGCCAAGAACTTGTCAGGCCGACACTTGGCACGGGGCAGGAGGGAGATCTCACTCTCTCAATGATTGTTTTCAGGATGGTAAGGTGCCGGCGCCTAACTCCAGGGTGTCTTTTAAACATTTTTCATGTTCTTAGCCATGGCAGCGCGGAAGAAGAGTTGCGGCCGAGATTCCCACCATCTTGGCTAAGTTCTGCCATGGGTGTCAGACAGAAGCTCATCCATCTACCTAACGTGCTCGTCGTTCAGGGTGCAATGATTGAGATAGTCTAGACCTCTGTGGCCTCTGAAAAGGTTGCCTTTTCGTGAGATTGGATGTGGATTGTGACTTGGCTCCGTCTGAACTAGCCGATTAGCCCTTGCGAGGTCCAAACGGGGGCTAATGTTAAATTGCTGCCAAGTAACAAGACTGGCATATTAATGGTTGCTTCCCTTGACTCAAAGACTCATGCTGTCCTAACATGACCGGCTCTTCCTATATGCATGAACCTAATGGAAAACTACATGAATGATGCGTTCATCCTTTTCCCCCTTTTTTTTCTTCTTGGGAACACAAGCAATGACCTTTACAAAGTGATCGCGTTACAATATGCAATGTATGTTGAACCTATGTCTAACTAAAAGACGATCATGATCTAATATGCTTATTGTGATGCGTTAATCCAATACGTACAAGGCTAAGATCCTAATCACTATGCACGTTCAAGAGTAACCACGCACAACATGAGTTGATGAGTTCAAAACCACCTAGGGGGTTCCAGTATTAGGAGCACTATTGGTCGGCTGGTTTTAAGTCAAAAGATGTACCATGCCTAAAGTAGAGCTTGGTCCAGTTTTCACCACTCTGCAAAGCGATGTATTGGCAAGATTTACCTCTTCAGCAACGCATCGTAACCGTGCCACACGGCATGGCGGATAGGACTGCCTTAGCCATGCGAGCAACTTAACCACATTGCAAACCAATGTAGTATTCCCCCCTTAATGTTAGTCTCGAGCATAAACCATCCATCGCGAGACCAAGGGTGCCTAAGTTGTGACCTTATGCGCGCGGGTCACATGCAAAATGCCCAACAAATTCAATAAAACGTGAGATGATGAATTACGAGACTTCAAGTCTGTCCACTTTCACCTAACCGGTGATCTATCCCCAGTGAAGTTCGCCAAATCGTAGGACGTGGGGCCTACCCCCCGATTATACGGCGCGTTCGCTTCGAGGCTACTACATCGATAGGTGCTTCGGTGGCTTGACCACGGAACCCGCACGTGAGTGTAGTTGGGTAGTGTTCGATAAGGGAGTCCGCACTCGTGCCCTATTAAATGTTATTCAGGATGCCATTGAAACAGTTCGTGCCAAATTAATGGCCCCACGTCTCTTGATCCAGTAGAACCAGTTCGTGGGTCGGGGACATGGTAAGAATCAAGATCTGTAAACCAATTCCGCCCGCATGAAGCGGCTCTACTCGTCTCATTGCAATTCCATTCATCACTTATTGATATGCACTATAACTCACGTTTTATAGCCACCTTAGAAAGCGATACTACCCTAAGATTTACTATGGAAAGTTTGTTTCTTATTATGCACAAGAGACTACCTAACTAGAATTATGACACTTTGCGTTTAATCAAATTAAAACTTGTGCCTAAAAACGCTGTCTTGTCCTAATTATTGATTTTAAAGTGCTTCACATTAATTCCAATCTTTATTAGCAAAAACATAATACAAATGATGTACACATGACACATGCAGCAGTAATATGCAATTTCAAAAACATCATATACAAAAACCAATCTTACCCTGAATCTGCAAACCACAACATCAACATTTAGTTCGTAATAAAAACGTGCGAACAGAATCATCCGCCTTTGCGGCATCGCTATTACCAAGACAGCATCGTTAGTATTGAACAAGTGATAATAATTAGATGACAATGAAATAAAAGAAGAACGAAAAAATGAAAAACATTAACCACTCCTACATATTTATGCGAAACAATTAAATATTTGAGTTTTCTTAAACATTTTTTTTAATTAGAGATTGAAACTCTATAGTATTAATTAGATTAAAGAAAACGAAAGAGAGTTGTAGGTTTAGTGGCGAGTAATCTCAGTAAATAACCTTTTCATCGCTTGCTTGTATGACAGAATCGATGCTTAACAACTCAAGAACGTCTTGTATTTAGAGTGTGTGAGAGTGTGAGAGGTGATAAGTCGAGATACGCAAGTTTAGAGACGGGGAAAATTGAATAGACGTGTATCGATCATCAACATCAATCACACAGCATTGTGTCCGAAATGAAGCCAAAGGGCAGGCACGTATTTATAGCACGAGGAGGGAAAACCTTGCGTATATACCTAGAGACCTGCGGTATATACGCAGGCAGACCTGCGCTATATACGCAGATCTGTGTTATATTACGTAGGATATTCTTCGGCGTATTTATTGATTTTCTCGATCTTTATTTCGTGATTTGCCTTGATCTCGACGACCCTAACACCCTTGCTCTCCAAAGAAAAGGATTCTAGTGTTCTAGAGGTTCCACGTATATTCCGGTGGTATGTTTTGGTATTTTGTATTTTTTTTTGTATTTCTGCGTATAAAAATTCTTGATAAAAATCATTAGAAAAATATAGAAAATCAGAAAAATAATCTAAAAATCACTGGTGAGCTTAGAAAACATGTGAAAAAGGCTGTGCATGAAAAGTAGAAATAAAGAGAATCACCAGTATGAAATTATTTAATAAAACCCCTCTAAAAAATAGAAAAGAAACCTTAAAATACGAAATAATTAAAATAAATAAAAAAACAGAAATATTTTAGCCCTCCTTTATTTTGTCCTTTGCTCATAGTTCGAGTATTGACCACGTTCATTTTCAACTTTTGTGAGTTCAAAGCATCTTTTCTAAGTCGAAACAATCGCGAGACGCGGTATGTTTCATCACTGATTACTCTTTTGGGGAGACACTTTTAGGTGTCTACAATTAGTTATTGACATTTTTTTTATGTTTTGGAAATTTGGAGAAAGAGCTTGGATATGCCCCTAAACTTATTTGCTCCAAGGAAGTGTYCCCTTAAAGGATGTGTGTTGAAGGTTCATCTCCAAAAAGCCTATGATACAATTAGCTCGGATTTTCTATGTGAGACGGAATGGTTATGTGAAGTTACTTGCAATCAATGGTGTCTTTGGTGCAAGTATGCGATCCAGTATCCTAAACTGCATGGAGCAAATTGTGGCTTCTTGAAAATAAACTTGGCGTACGGGAAAATAGGTTGCTCAAATTGTGGCTTGTTGTGACCTAGTTATGCGTTTGATTTCCACAACAACTATTTATCATTTTTTTAGTTGATTCCTATTGTAATTCTTCAACGAGTATATTTAAGTTTTAGGACCCTTAAAATCTTGTAGATTACCGCTATCGTTAATTTTTCATCCACGTTTTATTTTTWTACCAAGTGCTCCGTAAATAATTTTACAATAATTTGTTTTCCATAATTTTGGAATAAAATATTGACTTCATTGCATTGACCGAACAATTGTCATTGTCATGGGAAGAAATTCAACTAATTAAATCACCATTAACATGTGAAGTATTTATCCAAATGACTACAATATAAAGTGATACAAAAATATTTTTTTTTGGTTTAGTGTGTAAATCGAAACAAATAACAAACATAAAAAAATAAGGAATGTTGATAAGGAGAATCGAACCTAAGACTATGCTAATCAAACAAGAGAAGACTTACCATCTTGCCAATCACATATCAATATGATGAATATCTATTAAATTGGATATATTGTATTATACTGCAGGTGCCAAACCTTTTAAAATTAGGCCACGTTGCTGGGCCACATGGGCCAAGGCATATTCCACCACCCCTTGTGGGTCCGCATTTTATATAGTTTGGCTAGAAGTTGAGTTCTAATTCGTACAACTTGAGTATCAAAAAACCAATTTGTGTATAAATTACACAAAGGTTTTCATTACAAAATTGGGAAACTACCTGTCATTAACTTAAGGTTTATGTGTACCAAAATTCGGAAACTACCTGTCATCAACTTAGGTTTATGTGTACCAATCTGCCACAATTGTGAATAATTGATAACAAGTCAAAAGCAATATCACAACCTCCCTAAACCCTAAACCCTTAAACCCCATACCCTAAACCCCTAAACCCTAAACCCTAAACCCTTAAACCCCAAACCCTTAAACCCCAAACCCTAAACCTTAAAACCCCAAACCCTAAACCTTAAATCTTAAATAGAGTTAACTTGATCCATATTGAGTGTAGTTGTGCCGTATTAGGCCGAATTTAGTCGAGTTCAGTCGTTTTAAGCCAAGTTGAGCCTAATTTAGTTTAGTTGAGCGGTAATGACTCGAGTTGAGGCTAATTTTGGTCTGCTTCAACTGTATTGAGCATAATTGAGTCGAGTAGAACCTAATTGAGTGGACTTAAATTGTGCCGTATTAAGGCGAATTCAGTCGAGTTGAGCAGCATTGAGCGGTATTGAGTGGAGTAGAGCATGAATGACTCATGTTGAACCGTATTGTACCGAGTTGTGTGCTATTGAGTCGACTAGGGTTGTATAGAGAATTATTGAGTGTAGTAAAGGCCTCATTGCAACTCCAGTTGATGGTAATTTACTCGATTTGAGCATAATTTAGCCGAGTTGAGTCGAGCTTGGCGGCCTTGTTTAGTACCATTTACTCGACTATATGCCAACTTGAGTCTGGTAAAGGCCTAATTGAGTGTAGTTGAGCCTAATTTAACCAAGTTGAGCCATATTGTGCCGAGTTGTGACTAGTTCACTCGAGCTTGGCCGTGTTTAGCATTATTTACTCGAGTAAAGGCATAATTGATTCTAGTAAATTCTTTTACTCGAGTTTAGGTGAACAGGGCAAATTTGGATGAGAAATGTCTAAGAATTCCCTAATTACCTCTTAATTATGTCCAACGATTCCCTAAATACATCTTAATTAGGTCCAATGATTCCCTATTTACATCTTTTTCATTTTAAAACATCTCTCACTCTACTCCCTATTCCTGCTATCCTCCATATTATTACTCTTTGTAACTCTTTCATCCAACCATCGAACACTGGCTACCTCTTCTTCCAAACAAAAATCCATCGCAACTTACCCATCTTGCCCACCTTCATACCACCCAGTTGATGAAACACCAGACCATATGTGCAATTGGACCCCTAACCTCTCTAATACTAGGGAATTTTTTTTTAAAATGACCTTCATTTTGACTTCAACAGCAACATATACATGGTCACGAAGGAACCATTTGGGGCACGTGCTAGGGTTTCAGACGACACTCTAAAGCAGATCTAACAAGTCCTAATACTCATTGGGCTGGGGAATTGAAGACAATGGCGATGAAGCCTGCCGAAGGAGATGGTAAGATTCGAGCTGCTCACTTACCCTACTTACTGGACATATTGGCATAAGGTGGACTTGGGACACGTTTACTAGAAGTTGGATAACTTCAACCCAGAGTACGTTGGCATAACCCATCTTGTGCCAAAGTTCTTGGAACATGTAATTGATCTTGCCCCTGAAATTGAGTTTGGAGGTCCCATTTACCACTTGGATTCGAAGAAGATTGATGTTATAAATGGGAGCTTCACTGATGGATTGCAGATATTCCATGTGAATGGAGAAATGTRTGAAGTTATACTTGTTTTGGCGACGGAGTACATGAAGGAAGATGGGATGATCAAGAAGGAGGATCCACGTTTCAGGTGTCATGCAGTAAGGATTCAACCAAGGTTGGAGCCTAAGAAGTTAAGTTTTGGAATTGGTGATGCGTTCATTCTCTGGAACGCAAGGGGTGTTACACGTCCCTCATTCATAGGAAACTTTAAGAAATTGGTTGACATTCACAAACCATCTCTCGTTGTCCTAACTGAAATTCGTTGTTCAAAGGAGCAGTTCAAGAAGGTCTACGCTGACCTTGGTGTGAATTATGGTTGGATGATTGATGAGAGCATAGGGATGATGGGTGGAGTTGTGGTTCTATGAGACATGGGAAGGGGAATTCCYGAGCCAATTTTGACCAGGAGCGATAATCCATAGTCCGCTTGTTGGTTAGCATTAAGGTATGAATTTGGTCTTGCTTCAAGCATACAGTTGTTTTCCTTACAATTCAATTTATCTAAATTCATTTTGACTCTAATTACTCAAAATTTGTAGCTAGGCTGTGAAAAGTGTTGCCACACCAATCAGTAGCACCCCGACAAACTGAAAGTCAAAGTAGCATAACTAGTGGAATGCAATTTTAGATTCTGTGCACCATTTTAATTTCATCTTATCAGCTGTTGCTCTGTTTATCTTCTTAGTATGTTTGTGTTTGTAAGAAGACATATGTCCCTAAGTATGTTCTGTTATTTAATTTGATCCTGGTAACTTGTAATATACGCATGGTGTGTTGGACTTTTGATGCATTTTGTTGCTTAATAATAGCGGAGTATGTGTGTTTGTGTTTCGTTTCTAATGGTTTGTGCATGGGGGTTTCCATTGTTTTTGTTTTTGTTCTTTAATTTCAACTGTTTAACCATTCACCACTGCTTAATTTCAATTGTTTTTGTTTTAGTTCTTTAATTTCAACTATTCTTTAATTATGTTGTGTAAGAAAGAGGCCAACATATAGCATTTTATTATGCAATTTCTTTGCTGTTAGAAGTTTAAAGAAATAATCAAAAAGCTACTCCAAACTCTAATACTATAGTGTGATCATTAGTTTGGTAATTACACAAGAGAAATTGCGAAAATTCAACTACTTGTTTCTGTTTATATATACCCTTTGCCCAACACCGCTGAAGCTCATCCATTACAATGAACCCCATCATATTACAATTAGGCTTCTAATTTTCATCCTCCTTCTTTCCTTCCACACCATTTCAACCATGACTGTGACTCACATCCCCACTTCCTATGATCAAATTGATAATTTGCTTGGGGGAGGGTTTGAGATTGGGAAGGTAAGTGAAATATGCGGAGAATCTGCCATTGGGAAGACCCAACTATGTCTTCAAACTCTTGTCACCGCTTTGTTGCCTGTTCATTTGGGGGGGCTAGGTGGCTGTGCAATGTACTTCAGTTTCATGCTTCCATTTCCCCTAAAGAGGTTTAAGTCTCTTTGGAGTGTTGGAGAACCAAATTGCTGTAGCCTAGTCAGTGAGAGGCTACACTTCGTGAATGGTAGCACTCCTAGGGAACTCCTAGACATGATTAATGATCTAGAACATCAACTCAAGGGGGGGGGGGACCGTAAACTACAAGCTCGTTGTCGCTGACGAAAACTATGGTTTTGTGACTCACCAATTCCCAACTACAAAAGAAGGGTTTTGGGAACGAGCACAAATTATCAAATCTATCGGCTTTGCATTGGATAACATTGCACACAAATACAGGGTTGCAATTGTCGTGACTAATATGGTTGTAGATAATTACGGGCCAGCCAATTRTCTGAGTTTCATCACAAGTGGCAGTATTGTCAACCTGGTGTTGGAGCACATTGGGAGAGGAGGCTGTTATTGAGATGCCTACTTACAAAAGACTACGACAAAGAGGTGTCGCGGTGGAGAAGGAGATTTCACGTTAAAAATGCAAACAGACGCAGTATCGCAAGCACCAAGTAAATTATAACACAGGAAGGTATCATTGGTGTCGTTTAATTATTACAGATGATATGTAACCACTAAATCCTTTGTTAGGAAATGTTTACAATTATCTGAAATTCTATCTTCTATTAAAAAATATTTCTACAACAACTCAATCTTTGTCACATACATCTCGCTGCACAACTCATACAGGGTGCATTACAGAGCAGAAAAATTGTAGTACGTTTACACTTATAGTTATGCTCCACACCTCATAGTTCACTTCCCATTCAGCCTCTTACTGCACAACGTCTTGCAAAGTATCAATTTGCGCTTTTGAAGTGAAGGAAAGTTCTTTGACATATTATTAAATAATTTAAAATGCACCATCCACTCTGATATTACAAAAAGGTTGAGTACATTAGTATGACATAAGACGAACCCATCTGAGCAGAAATAAAACAACATTAAATGAATTATTCCTTCTTTTACAATTAACTCATCAAAACAACCAATAAYCCACAACTCTTTATTCATTCACTCTCAATAGTAACAACAATTGGATAGCTTTTCCACTTATCAAATAATATACATCTTAATCACTAGCATAAATATGATTTCACTATGCATACGCATGCCATCAACGCAAAAAGATACATCGGACTTCCTACCACCCACTAGTGAGATAATGAGTGCTTGTACAATAGAACTCAACAAAATTGTAGCCCATTCCCACCATTCCTACCATATCATTGCACCACTAACCTATATGTACCGCACTACGGGTAATGAATATATGGATGAAGATATTCACACACTATTTGTTGTTATACCCACAGACCACAACATAACATGAAGCATCAATATATGTTGAGTTTATGAATTAGGAACCCAGCTTCAGCTAACCTAGATACTATAAAAGCTCCCAAAAGATGAGGGCAACAATTATCCCAAAAAACTGAATCACCACCCTCATTCACAGACTAAACTAAAGATAGTTACTACTAAGCTTTGTTCATATTACTTTTAACCAACGAACAAACACGTTCTCGCTCCTCGTTGAAGTCCGACAACAAATCTTCATGCACAATCCACCCTGCCTCCTTATCCACTAGATCCTATTGACCAGAAAATTTAAATAAGTAATTTCAGACTCCCTTTAGTTAATGTAGCATAATAGGCAACATTGCATTTACAATTTTAACAACAACCTGCATCCGATAAGCAAGACTCTTGACCGCAGCAAGCATCTCCAAACCATTGTGAATCCTGGATGATTTGGTATAATGAGAACTCTTATGTCACATGTTTAGGAAACCAATCTATTCAAAAGACAGATTGCATAACAACAACTTATATTTTCCCCGGGCAGGTAACTGTCACAGTGTAGGGTTTGAGTTGATCACAAAATCCGACCTTCCATCTAGGCCTTGCATATCTAAGCAGTTCATCCACTGCCTTACACTTAAAATGGAAATACAAAATTCAGACACAACATTTATTGCCACATTCCATACACAAAGTTTGGAATAAAACTTTGAACATAAATTGACACAACCACACTTACTTATTTCATCAGCATCTCTTCATGCACAACATGTGCCGTTTCAGGGTACATAGAGTCAATGACACCGATCTGTTTCCCCATCAGAGATATGGCAGCACATCACCACTGACCTCTTTCTAGAATAGGGACAAAAATATGCAGCGAAATTCAACAAGTTATTCCCTACAACTACAACTACTCCTACAAGAAATCCGTAGCCATAGGGGCGGATCCAGGATTTCGAGTATGCAATAAAAAATTTAAATTTCACGTCTAGGATTTTGGGTAGCTATTAGGTCATTATTAATATATAAAGTAAACATAATTAACCATGATTAATTTTAAAATAATAATGTGTTAGCACAAATTAAACTAAAACTTAATAGTAGTTAAACTTTTATAATTATAATTCACAATTCTAAAAATTTAACAATTTTACAATCAAAAAATTAATAAAAGAAAATTCGGATTTATAACACCAACGTTGTTATTGACATGACGTTTTGAAATTACATTAAAAAATAATTAACTACCAATTATAGTTAAATTAAAAATTAGAAGAGTCACTTTGAAAATTAAATTGAAAAAAAATACGGGGAAGGTTGATGCTAGAGAGGACAAGGGAGGTGTGGAAAGAAAATAAGGACATGTTTTTTGATGGGTAAACAATTAAAGAGAAAAACCCCAATAAAAGATACAAAAGGGAATCAAACCCTTGACCTGGACAAATAATAAGTGGGCTCCATGTGTTGTTACTTGGTAGGGATTCTTGGGGATTAAAGTATAAAACCATCTGAGCTAACACATAAATTGTGATATAATGCAAGCATATTATATTTTTAACATTTTTTAATTTTTCTTTTTTTATATAGCTGAGTTTTCTCCCAAACAATGCTTATACATGCATAACCGTGCTACATAGTAGCTCTGCCAGTGCAGTTAGCCATTACTACTCCAAAACTAACGGCATTCATGACATTAATATCCAACTACCGCTAACACATACCATGTCCAGCCTGCTCTTGTGCAACTCCTTCAGACGAGTAGAGCAACGCTCCTTCAAGCTATGGTCCAATAACTCTCCGCCAACAATAAACTATAATAAACTAAAGTCTAGGCCTACGGTTCACTATAACAACAAACCAACAATAATTGGGTATCAACAATTCACAATAAGGCACAATCGAACAGGATCAAAGTTCTCTCGAATCGAATGAACCATAGAACTACTCCTAACCGTATCTCTCGACCTAGGATATAGTCTCGTTCTACCTATTGACGTAGATCTTGTATTAAGTTTCAATCGCTAGATCTAGAAACTCGTGACTAATCTAATTATGCAATTAAGTCGTGCACTACCTAAATGAATAACATGAAGAACAATCAAATAGGAATTCGATTAATTGGCAAAGTATGAATTGAATCAAACCCAAAACATGCTAATTATATTGTTATAGATCCCCAATTGCCCTAGGAAGGAAACTACTCAAGCATAATTAACTCAATAAAAACAATAACAATAATAAACCTAAGAATTATCATGAAAATCTATTAAAAATAATAATAACAATCAACAATAATCAATAGCAAAATAATAACAAAAATAATAAAGAAGAAATTAATGGAAAATACCTTGAGTGCTTGAATTAATGGAGAAAATAAAACTAGGGTTTCAATATAAAAGAAGAGAGACAAAAAAAAAAATTCTAAAACTAAACTAATCTACACAACAAGAAAATTGCATTCGACCGACCGTCGTCACCGACCGAAAATCAGTCGGTAAAGGGTGGTATAGACCGATTTTCGGTCGGTGACGACGGTCGGATGTGTGATCGTCGGTAAAAAAATATCACCGACCGATTTTCGGTCGGTGAGTGCCTATCGACCGAAACACCGACCGATTTTTGACTCCAAATTTTTTTAAGGGAAGCTCCAGTGACCAACCGAATTTCGGTCGGTAATATCGACCGAAGGAAAACTGCAGCTTCCCTCAAAAAAATTTAGAGGGAAACTCCATTTACCGATTGAATTTCGGTCGGTAAATGAAGTTTCCCTCCAAATTTTTTGAGGGAAGCTGGAGTTACTGACCGAATTTCGGTCGGTAAATGCCAAACATGAAATTAAAAAAACAGCACAAACCAACTTTCTGTCATTTCTGCTTGTTTCTGTCGTTTCATCACATTTTTGAAAATCACATTACATCTACAAACCATATTTAGAAATTAGATTTGTTCTATGAGAAAATTACAAGTTACACTTTAATACCCATTATTGTTACAACTACTAATTTTATATATTTCTTGTGCTAATCAATCAGCTAGAATGCAAGAATACCCTCTGCTCCCTTCTTCACTTGTTTCTTCAAGCAAATCCTCTCTATTTGGCCCTATGAGAAAAAAGTTGTTATTAGATATGAATAACAAAATTATCAAATGGACATATTTAAAACACTATTCTTTGAAACGAATATATTCCTTACTTCTTTTGTAACAAAATAAATTGTCAACAGTTTCCATATCGATTTTAAATTGTCAAAATATAAATTATAAATTGTCTCATCATCTGTTACAGAATATAAAGCAATACACTGACATACAAACAGTGGAATAAGCAAGACTTGGTGAGGTAATTTTTACAGTCATATAGCAAATTACTCCAATTAGCCAAGAAAATGCTTCTTAAGAAAAGAAGAGGAAAAAGCAGGAGAAAGTGTTTNTGGTCCAAATTAGGCATATGATCTATCGAATCGAAGCTCTCAAAGTCTAGTTTCCATTGCAGTTAGAATCGCACCAAGCCGACATACAAAACGTGACTTATCACCAAACGAGTGAGCATATGTCAAAATCGATGCTCTGCAACAATCCTTCTTTACGTAGCTCCACTCCTTACTCCTCCTCCTAAGACTCCGTAGTGCTCGCAAATGAGTCCAAAATCACTCCAAATCAATGAAAGAAACCTAAAACTTATTCAAACACTAAACAAACAACATTAGTAGCAAAGAGGGCCTTAAGAAGGCCAAAAACCATTCAATATTGCAAGAGAATGAGGCAAAAACCATATATCAATACAATACATCAAACTTTCCCAAGCCAAACTCTTGCTTGTTCTTAAGCAAGCTCATCTAGACTCTCAATCCAAACACGTCTCACCCCATAAAAATAACATCGCAACTATTCCCGTGATCAATCCCTCAACCAAAGATTCAAAGTAGGTCAATGCCTATCCAAGAACATGAATCGTCAAAAACACAACTAGCCATCAAGTACAGAGAGGTGAATAGGAATCATGGAAGGACTTCTCACTAGTGGCACTTCTCTCTTTTTATGGTGGGTTAAAAATGAACCCATTCGCTCACCACCCCACATGTGCATAAAATGTGCACATGAATCAACTTTTTGTAACCTAAAATACTAAAGGCACCCTCCCATCTCACCAACACTCATGTGTTTGAAAGGGTTATCAATAGCACTTAACCTACAAGTCGACTCGAAATGCATGCACAAGTCAACAACCTTGGCAAGGTACTCAATCTAATAGACACAAATGGACATATGCTTATTAAGTGAGGTCTTTTAATGGCTTGTAATGAGGCTTGGGTTAAGGGTAGGWTAAATTTTGGACATCTGAGTTAAAAGCCGAACTTAAGGGAGCATTAAACAAAAGTAGCACATAGCCAAGTAGTAAGGCTAACACAACTCCAAAGGACTCCAAACTCGACCATCCAAATTATACAACGCTCGAACCCAATATCACAATGTATCATCATCAACTTAGGGAACTATACAAGTTGCAAAGGCATTATTGAACTATGAAAAGAATTGAAACATATTTTTGAGATTTTTTTTCTTTTTCTTTTTCTTTTTCTTTTTTTTTTAAATTTGGATTAATTGCATACACTTTTGCCTTGCATTAAGATAACTAAATAGAGATGATGATGACACAATAAGCGCAAGAGTCAACAAACTACCACGCAAATCGCTCCAACGAACTCCAACTCGAACCAATCTATAGTACCACATTTAACCAATCTATATGCTCCCCCAAGCTAGACTTGGGTAATACGAACAAGGCTAAATCGGCTTGTAATGTTGTTCATCATGAAAAGAACGGGATGAGGATCAAATATAAGGATCAAGGGAGTAATTAGATGTTCTAAATAACTTAGCACGACTCCTAACAAACGAAAGCCTCCTATCATGCTCAACATACGACCAAATAGCCAACTAGACAAGTACCAAGCCAAGATTAAGAGATAGCGACGCACCAGGAACTAACTCACAAGAAAGAAATGAAAAATGATTCAACAATAAGGCTCAAATCCTCACAAGTTCAATCCTTCCTCGTTGCAAAAAGATACATCAAGCTAAGTCATGTCAATCAAATCTAGTCAAGGAATCAGAAAAGCAACCACAAGTTCACTATGGTCAAGTTCAAGCATCACAAGCATCAAATTTTTTTGACAATGGGGCACAGGGAGACATGCTTTTATGAGAATCCAAACATATCCAAGAGAGAGATCGCTAATTTTCCTAAACTAAACTAAGAAAGCAATACATTTTATTGGTTGCAAGTAAACTCCCACTCCTAATGAATGGTACTAACCTTGCAACAATCCTAAGAAAGCAATAAAAACTACACTAGAAAACAATAAACTTACCTCAAACCACTAGAGTGCGCTTGACAAATTCCTCTTCCAAGACAACCTCTACAATGTCCTCAGTGCAAGAGAAAGTATCAAGTACATAACCATCCATGGTGGAAAGAACGAAGGAGGGAGAAAGATCGGACTCATTTTCGGCAGTTTTTCCCTGACTGAAAACAAAAAGTGCCCGGAAAACCACTTTAGAAGCCGAATTTGGCAAAATTCGGGTGGTGCCCACTACAAGTAGTGCGTCCTTTTTAGAATGCCATTTCCAGTCAGAAAATACTACTCCTTTGTCCGAACTGGAGAAGTTTCAAATTTTCGGCGAAAATCTCGTCAACTGAAATTTCTGTACAAATCGATCCGATCAGATCGCCCTTGATCCGATCGGATCAAAGTGTCGGATCGCCCAATCCGATTGGATGCGTGAAGATGCAATCAAAGACGGACAACTGATCCGATCGGATTAGACCCTATTTTTTCTTTGCTCGTTTTCACCTGTTTTCCTGCACACTCACCAACAATCATCAGTCCCTCACACTCTCTCACCAAAACAACCACACTATGCTACTACTAAGCTAAAAATGACACTACAAAACAATAAATTTACGGGTTGCCTCCCGCAAAGCGCTTGTTTAACGTCATTAGCTTGACCTATTACCCAAACAATTAATCATAAGAATCCAAAGCCCTGAGTAGGTTGTCAAATTCCCCTGCAAACATGTTACAAAGCACTACATATAACTTGGACACAAGCATCTTAATTAGCTCAAAAGGAAAGTTAGATTTACAAAAAAAAAAAAATCAAAAGAAGTAAAAGAAAAAGAAAAATTAGAAGAAAGAGAAGAGAATTTACAACTACTAGTTAGTTCCTCATTTAATAAAAATGACTTAACAGGATGAACATAAACATTACCTCCACCAAAAATCATAGTCAATGGATGAACCATATCCAACATTGGAAAAGAATCATGAAAAGATAAGGGAGCAGGCTCAACTTTAATAGTATCACTAACAACCTTACTCTCAACAACAACCACTTCATCCAAAGAATGTGTWGCCAAAAGTTTTGAATTATTAGTTGATTCCTCAACTAATGATTTTTCAGCTAATGGATTAACCTTCTCACGAATATTCATACATTCCTCCATTTTCTCACTTCGATCATTCTCGATCATTAGAGCCAATAATATTAGAACCCTTACTCGAGAACCATCCATCATTATAATCATCATCATCGAACATATTTTGCTCATAAGATAGTTGGAGAGAATTTAAACYTTGTTGAAGACAACATAGACTCTCAAAAACCTCACTTAATTGCAACTGGAAACTTTTCTGACTTTCCTTAAAATCTTTCATTAAAGTCATAAGTTCTGCTATATCATTAGATGGTTCAGGATGTAACTTATCCATATCAAATTGAGGAGAAGAGTTATAAGCATGCATATACGAATTGAACCATTGTGAGGACAAAGGGATACATCATGATCATAAGTGTAGCAATTAGAACAATAAGAAGATTGAGATATATTATTGTAAGTACTATGTGAAGAGTAATTTGCTAGATTCGGCTCAACATATAATTTCATCTCTTCATCATAAGTCTCTCAAGCATATTGCATCATCACATTCAAACCTTCTTTTAACGTTAAGCGTTCAAATTGATAATTACACTTATATTCTATCTCTAGTTGTGTTATCCGTGTCGCACCCCCATATATCGCGAAACATAAGTCATTTCACTAACGAATGGTGTGGCACCAAATGAAATCCAAGCCTATCAATATATCGCCAAAACACTTCATCCTCAAATTTGAGGAAAATAAAAGCTATATCAGAAATTGTGTGAAAGCATACTAAAAATCTACAAATGTCATATCGATACAAAAAAAAAAAAAAAAAAATTCTAGCTCAATTAATTAACACCGTAATAATGCCGCTTCCTGGGCAACGGCAGCAAATTGACAAGCTTGTCGCGGTACCTACAAAAAATAACCCTATTAAAACTATAAAATGTACTGAAGGTAACAATGGTCGAACCACAAGAAGCAAACAATTAATTATTAACTAATTAAAAGCATCCATAGATTAAGTTAAGAGAGCTTTATGTTGATTAATTGACTCTATTAATGAAAGCAATGAATTTAAGATAAAAATAAACTAAAAAAACTGTAAGTTAGCCTATGGTTACTATAACACAAACCAACAATATTGGGTATCAACAATTCACAATAAGGCACCATCGAACAGGATCAAAGTTCTCTCGAATCGAATGAACCATAAGCATTACTCCTAACCTATATCTCTCGACCTAGGATAATCTCGTTCTACCTATTGACGTAGATCTTGTATTAAGTTTCAATCGCTAGATCTAGAACTCGTGACTAATCTACTTATGCAATTAAGCTCGTGCAACTACCTAAATGAATAACATGAAGAACAATCAAATGGATTCGATTAATTGGCAAAGTATGAATTGAATCAAACCCAAAACATGCTAATTATATTTGTTATAGATCCCCAATTGCCTAGAAGGAACACTCAAGCATATTAACTCAATAAAACAATAATTAATATAAACCTAAGATTATCATGAAAATCTATTAAAAATAATAATAACAATCAACAATAATCATAGCAAAATAATAAACAAAAATAAAAAGAAGAAATTAATGGAAAATACCTTGAGTGCTTGAATTAATGGAGAAAAATAAAACTAGGGTTCAATAAAAGAAGAGGACAAAAAAAAAATTCTAAAACTAAACTAATCTACACATACAAGAAAATTGCATTCGACCACGTGTCACCGACCGAAAATCAGATCGGTAATGGGTGAGTAGACCGATTTCGGGCGGTGACGTACGCGGATGTGTGATCGTCGTAAAAAACTATCACCGACCGATTTTCGTCGGTGATGCTATCGACCGAACACCGCCGATTTTTGACTCAAATTTTTTAAGGAAGCTCCAGTGACCAACCGATATTCCGGTCGGTAATATCGACGAAGGAAAACTGCAAGGGCTTTCCCTCAAAAAATAGAGGGAAACCCATTTACGATTGAATTTCGGTCGGAAAAAGTTTCCCTCCAAATTTTTTGGGGAAACTGGAGTTACTGACCGAACGGTCGGTAAAAGTCCAAACAGAAATAAAAACAGCAACAACAACTTTCTGTCATCTTTGCTTGTTTCTGCGTTTCATCAATTTTGAAAATCACATTACATCTACAAACCATATTTAGAAATTAGATTTTCTATGAAAGAAATTACAAGTACACTTATATACCCATATATTGTACAACGACTAATTTTATATATTCTTTGCTATATCAATCAGCTAGATGCAAGAAACCTCTGCTACCCTTCCTTCACTTTGGTTCTTCAAAGAACCTCTCTATTTGGCCCTATGAGAAAAAGTTGTATTAGATATGAAATAACAAAATTATCAAATGACATATTAAACCACTATTCTTGAAACGAATAGATTCCTACTTCTTTGTACAAAAAAATTGTCACATTTCCATATCGTTTTAAATTTGTCAAAAAATATAATTATAATTGGCTCATCATCTGTTACAGAATATTAAAGCAATAGCACTGACCTAAACAACAGTGAATAAGCAAGACTTGGTGAGGAATTTTACAGCCATATAGCAAAATTACTCAATTGAAGCCAAGAAAATGCTTCTAAGAAAAGAAGAGGAAAAAGCAGAAGAAAGTGTTTAATTTCCCTACTCCTCTCTCCTCCCTGCTATTCTAAGTAACCAATAAGTCCGCCCGAAACTTAATTGTCATGTATCTTTTTTTAACTTTCTGTACTTTGAGCAAGCAATCCCCCATGAGTAAGTTCTTTCAGAGGCAAAATAATTTAAGCCAAACAAGAAGACGAATAAGAAACCAACCAAGAAATCGTAATAGATCAATATTTAGAAATTTCAATACTCTTAAAATTGATTCCAATCTTTTGTGGTTTCTTCAATAATTCACTTCTCTTCTAGAAACATTAGTTGCTATAGTCAATTAAAATCACATTAATGAAAAAAAGAAGAAAAAAGATATGTTGCACAACCTGAGAAGTGCTGAACCAACCTCGATTATCCAGTGCCATTTCACAACTCCCCATGATTTCACTATGCGGGTCTCTCTCTTAAAGGCAGCTGGCACATGATCCTATTCATGTGAACTTCAAAAGTTAGGATTACTCACTGTAGGCCGTGGGCAACCCCCGGGGGTTGGCTTGGCCTACAATCGATGTGTGTGTGTGGCTTGAGCCACAGAACCCGCCGTGAGTGCGTGGGGAGATGTGTCGAGTAGGAGATCGCCACCGTGCTATAAGGTTATCACGGACGCCCGAAACATTGGTGCCAAAACAATGGCCCACGGTCTGATCCAGTAACCCAGCTTCATGGGTTTGGGACATGGTATCGATTGAATCTTTGATCCAATCAGCCCGCATTTGTTAAGCGGCCTCTACTCGGTCTATTGTAATCCATAAACACGATTATTGGATGCACCAACTTACAATTCAAAACCTTTAACGCACTAGTCCAAAAGTTCACAACCGTGGGTTTCTTTTGCACAAGACAACTACTAGCCTAGAGAAAGTGATACTTGAATTAGTCAATTAAAAAAGGTGCCTAAAAGCCGGTTGTCACATGATAATCTGCTTTAAAGTGATTCACATTAATTTCCGTTTATTAAAAGAATAAATACAAGTATGCAAGATATAATAAAAAACGAAATAATATATACATATAGGCAAAGTAATAGTAATATTACTATGGGGAACCATTCATACCTGACACTGCAGAACAAAATAAAGTTAGTTTTTTAAATGAATGTAAGTGTTCGCCAAGGGATCGCTTCAAGATGATGAGAAAATGTTAGCAATGAACAAGCAGCAATAATAATACAGATGAAAACTCTTGAAAAAGTAAAAAAATGATGAAACACTACATATATACAAAAGCAAATAACGAGTTGAGTTGAACATCTTGTTAATACGAATTAACTCGTAAATGGTTAATCAAATTAGAATGAACGCGAATGAGGTTTTAATTGAGTTGCTCAAGTATACCTCATATCGCTCTTCCAAGTGACCCGAAATGGCAGCAAAGAACTGCGTGACTGTATGAGCAAGGAGTGAGAGTGAGTGTAGGCAGAAAGTATGTGCTCGTGAACGTGTCAAGTCCCCCCGAAAGTGAAGCAAAGCATGCATTTATAAGACGTATGAGGAACTGAGCGTATAATACGCTGAAAGAGCGAGATATACGCTTCTGCAGCGTATATATACTCAAGAGAGCGTAATCGCTTCTTGAGCGTAATAGTATGCTCCGATTATCTCGCGAATCTTCTTCGATATCGGTGATTCGTTGAAATGGACGCCCTCCCCCAAGAAATCAGTCTAGAACATTCCCGTATTCTGACGGTATTTTTGGTGTCATTTCGCATTTTTTGTAGTTTTTTGCGTATTTTGATTTTTCTAAATATTGGTAAAAATCACTAGAAATGTAGAAAATCAGAAAATAATCTAAAAAACTGGTGACTCCGAAAAAATAGAAAATGCAATAAAAAGTTAAAATCATGAAAACACCAGTAAAACTTTTTTAAAAATTCCTAAAGTTAAAATGAAGATAAACAATTAATATAAATGACTTTTGCCTTTAATTGACCTTTGCTCATGGTCCAAGTATTACTTCCCATATTCCAAGCTTTCACGAGTTGGCATGCGTCTTTTCAGAGTCAAAATCAATCGCGACACGTGGTATGTTTCCATCAATCGATTACTCATTTGGGGAACCATTAGGTGCTACAGAAGCCCCACTTTGACTGAGTTGGATGTTCATCATGCGATTACTCATTTGGGAGACATCATTATAGTGTCTACAGAAGCCCCCACTTTGACTGAGTCTAGAGAGACGAAAGTCTCGTAAGGACGAAGTCAAAAGTATTCGATTCGGGACGGAGACAATCAAGACGTTCTGCGACCCTGAGTTACCTCCTCCTGACCTGAAAACAAGGTTAGTTTTTACCTTGTAGCCGTGCCCGTGCGGTCAGATTTGCTGCTTGGGATTTTTGTTGGCTGGAGAAAACTCTAAACCCGGTAGAAATGTGCATCGCGGAACTTCTAGTGCGGGGAGAAGATCCAAAACCGTAGAGAATGTGTCGTTTGCAAACTTCTGGTGCGAGGAAGATCCAAAAACCCGATAAGTATGGTGTGTCTACAAACTTCTGTGGGGTGAAGATTCCAAAACCCGATGAGAATGTGTGTCTGCGAACTTATGTGGCGGGGAAGATTCCAAATACTCCAAAGTAGTATGCGAATTTCTGGTGCGGGAGAATGATTCAAAACCCGAAGTGTGATGCGGAATTTCTGGTGCGGAGGCCATTTTGTGGGTTAAGGTAGTTGAAGGATGGTTAGGTTCGGATTAGGCTTAAGGCTCAACTCCTTCGGGTCGAGCAAGGCTAATGGAGACGGCTCCACCTGTTTCAAAAAGAAATAAGCCTTAGGAACTCCTTGGTCATATTGAACATATGGATACAGGTGCAAATGCATGTCCTAATTCCATGGTCATCTTTCCAGAGAATGAAATGCATGAATGCAAGGTGCCACTACTTACAAAGTGTTAAAGACCGGTGCAAAGAAACCAAACAAAAATTTACAAGTGGTCTTATAAACAAAAGTGGATATAATTGATTCCTTAAGAGGTTGCTTGCTTAAAATAAAGAGCACTAAGCAAAGATAGGTTTCCAAAATAATTTGGTTACGTGAACAAACAAGAACTCCACTCTATTACAAAAATGGTTTTCTTTATTGACTGTATAAAAGAATCACTTCTTAATTAAAAAGGGTTTTAAAAGAAAAGAAATCATATTTGGAATATGTGTTTTTTTATTATTTAATTAATGAACCACCAATTTTAGTGATTAGTAACTCAAAAATTTTTAATTTTAAAAATATTTTAAAAGAATCATGCTACAGTTTTCTATACTTCCTAAAATTCTATAACTTCCCCATTTCACTCTTCTGCAATTCTAGAAGCGATAATATTTCAATTTTTACATCCACAAATTGAAGTGTTCCAAATTGAGGGATAATCGGAGGTTTATGCGAAGAGATTTTAGAACTGAAATTGCTAACGGAATTGCAGAATTCTCAAATTACACCAAACCAATCACGATTGTACCGTGTTGTGACATTCGAATTCGAGGTAATTTATGATTAACATTTTCATCTATATTGTTCATTCCTACAATGGGTTTTTAGGTTCGAATTATGTATTGGTTAATCAGCTCAAACTTATTTGGTTTGAATTATAGTATAAGTCTATACCTAAAGTTGTGTGAATTTTGGTGTGATTTCTTGTTTCCAATTATGCTATGATTTTTTGGTGCTATTACTTTTTGATTTCGATTAGGTTGAATCACAATTTGATTTTTTGGGTTCAATTTTTTTTTGTATGTCCCACATATGTGCGATTAACTGATTATAATTAGTTGACAATGAAAGTGAAGATGACTTTAGCAAATTGCAACCTATGCTTACGATTCATATTGATATCATTATAAGGACTGGAGTTTGTGATTCATCTTTATTTAAAGTAATTTAAATGAATTCAATAATGCAAGAAATGTTTGAATGCCTTGCTCYGTTGCTTGACAAATAGACAAATGAATACTYTATTGTTCTTAGTTMCTTARTGAAAATTYCAACTACATGTTGGAAACTATTCTTAGCTTGCCAACAGCAAATCGATATGCTTGGAATGATGCATTTAAGATAATGCATTTAGGTAGGTGTGTCTACTGTCTAGCTACTGTTATTTTTGTCTTCGGCTTGACCAAAGTTGATGCTATTGTCATCTCAGCTTTTGCCTTATCGAAGTTGCTGCTACTAGTTGTTCTGCTGGTTTTGGTGGAGTTGTTGTTGTTAATGTGTTTAGTTGGTACTCTACCTCTATACTCCCCTGTTGCTGTCCTTGATGGATTACTCTTGTTGTGGCTTTTTTTAACTTATACGAAGTATATTTTTTTACTAAAGAAGATGAAGTATGCTTGGGATATTGTTACTTTGGTTATTTTTTGTGGTAGATTATTATAATAGGTTTAGCTTGATTTAATAGACTTGAAAATTTGAAATATTATCTTGATTTTGGATCATTCTAACGAATTTACTTTTGTGTTTTGATTAGTACTAATGCTAATTGACATTAGCTTATATTTTTGAATAAATTTGTGGCTACTTTATAAAATGGGATAATGCTAGCAATCTACTGTTTGGTTTGTTTAAATGTGAACTTTATTAGTACAATATTATTCTAACAATAATCAAGTTTGAATTGTGGACAATCAGTTGGACTTAAGTGGTATAGAAACGATAAATGGCCTATCATATGTTTATTTTTAATGACAAGCCTCATTCTATGCAAAACTCACGAAATCTAAATTTTACTC